>OVBA01000080.1:0-107558 GCA_900406435.1 Lepidium aucheri | reverse complement strand
ATTATACGATATCGAATACTCGATTATACGACTTCGTAAAAGGAACGTACGAATGATTTCAGGACATTCCCAACAATTGTATAGCAATGGTCTAGGTACGAATGTTAAAAATTTTGTGCTTTTTTTGGAAAATTTGTGGCATATTGCTGAAAATTCGTGGTTGTACACATTGTTGTTAGCTAGCTACATGTTTTTTTTAGTTCATGTCTATTTTCTGATTTTTTTGGTATTTCTTATATAAAATAAGATGGACCATCAAGTTCATGTACGAAACCACATAAAGAAAAAAAACTCAGTTGAAACTCGGTTGTTTTCCCCTCAAAACTGAGATGATTGAAAAGTCACTTTATGAAAATAACTATTTCTGAAGGTTTGTTCCTAATTCAAACTCTGAAATCTCATCTGATAAGGAAACTTTTATGACTCACAAGGACTTGAATTTGGGTCTGATGGATGCTAAAATTCTGGTTGTTTTCAACAAAGATTAGTTTGAAATATGCTTATTTATCTTTCCAAAAATTTTGAGATACGTTTCCTCAAAATATAGTAAAAATTTAACGGATGTTTTCAAATTTAATTTTAAGATATAATTGTGTTTAAAAAAATATAATATACAACATAGATACTTTTATTTTGAATTGAAGGAATACAACATGACATACACCAAGTGTTCCACATTATAAAACTAATATAACAACGGAGTAGGTAATGAAGAGTAAGAAGGTTGCTTAAAAATACTCATAAGCAGCAAAATAAGTTTGAAACAATGTGAGAAGTAGCAGAATAAGTGCAGCAAAGAAAGAAAAATATGCCCAAGGGTTATCGAAGTACTTGTGTTGCAAAGTCGACGTCCAAGCATTCCACTTCCTGAACCAGTTCTGGTTATAACATTGGAGAACCTCAGTCAACAATTGAGATAAGTAAATGTCATTGGTGTTGAATACCACTTCCTGGCATAACTGGTTGAACATATCTGCAACTTCAGAATTACTTCCTAGAGAGTGCTCGATGATACCACGACTATGCAAATAACTTATATCTTCAGGACGATCTATGAGATTGTCCATAAATATTATGTAGGATGTTATATTGTTGCTCGAGTCAATATGGCATTGCTCGAAAGCTATGAGATTCAAGAACAGCGATTTGGTACCTACAAGAAAATAAAGAGGATCTTGTAAGTTTGAGAAGCAATTAGAATCTATTGAGAAACAATAAAAGAGAATCGTAATTGTTTCATTGTCTAATTATTTTCCCCTTTTCTATATAATCTTGTAGGGATTAATCTTTCATCGATCAATTCTTTAAGGTATAATAAAAGATTTTTGAAGATAATGACCCCCCGTAGGGGGTTGGCAAAAAAGCTGATCCAGAACATGAATCGGAACACAATCCAGAAAAAAATAGTTCGGATTGAATTAGATTTTTATAAGTTTGATTTTCAATATTAATTATTTCAAGTTAGGCCCGGTTGTGGACAAGTTCAAGAAATGCATTTGTACTTGATCCAAATCCAAGAATTTATTTTTATGCTTAGATTTGGGGCCCAAATATTAATAGATAAAATTTTAGGTACGAAATGTTATTAAAGTTTGCACTAGGTCTTTTCTAGTGTTGGGCCGGACCTTTCAAGTACTAGTTCGGTTAGGATAAAATATGAAACCCGAATTTGATCTAAATATGTATGTATTAGGGACTAGCAAAAAGTTTGAATCTAAAACCCAAATTCAAACCATATAAAAAGAAACCGGTTTGGATTGGAGTCTATTCTTAGAGAAAACTACAATGAATCTTAGTATTACTTTGTTTGAATATGATCGGGTTAATTATTACTTCCGATGTAATATGTTCAGGTTAGTAATATTTGAATTTTATGGGTGATCGGATAAAAATCCGGTCTTAAATATATTATTAGGATCAAACTAAACCCGATTTACCCTGATCCAAAAGAAACCGAATGAAATCCCCTAGACCCTAGTGATAGTATAAGATTCGGTAAAAAAGAAGTAATAAAAAATAATATACCATCATGAATATGTAGACTGGGTATTTCGAGATACCCCTCGTTGAATTTGATATCCCAAAACCTATCGGTTTTCCTGATCCGGAACCGAAACCCGGCGTCCCTTAATTCGGTCACAGAAGGTATCATTTGTTGTAGGCGTTTGTCGGTCACGTTCGAACCCCAAGACCATCTCTTTCCTGATGGCTTTGGCTCCTGTTTAGGGAAGAGAAGACTCCGCCTGAAAACATCCAAACAGTGCAAGTCGCCTAGGTCGGCTGATGGGTCGATTGGTACGCCTCTTCCTTGTGAGTTCTCAGCCGTTGGCATTAACGGGTCAAAGAACCAAACTGCTAATTGCGCAACTGAACCGATTTTGCTCTGTGTTGCAGGTTGTAGCTCTAGTAATTGGTTGAGCACGAACATGGGAAGTTGATTCTCCAACATCATCATATCCCGTCGAATAGAATGCATAGATCCTCGCATCGCAAAAACTGGATCGTTACGATCATATCTACGTCCCAACACCAAAACATCAAAGGATGGATATAGCAAGAATAAAAAGAACAAAGTCAATAACTTATATAACTGGATATAACTAGATGGGGTTAGCTAAATATACACATGGGATAATAGGAAAATCCCAGAAATATTAAGTCATGCTTACCCAAGTTCCGAGAATCCCACATGGGCTCCTATGAAGAGCTCAAGAACAAAACAACCATCAAGAAGAAGCATTTCTGTGAACTCGTAACTGTTTAAATTAATGGAACCTTCGTAGCAAGCACGGGCCTCCTCTTCGAGATCTCTCATGGCTTCCATAAACATTTCAATGCCTTGCTTTGTACGTTTCAAAACCTTGTTGACGGCACGCCATTTGTGGCACTCCATAGAATAGGTTTTCCCATCCGGATGATGGTACGGACCAATCGAGACAGTCTGAGGGAAATAGGAGTTGTCGTCGCTTCCGTGTAGGTAGTGTGGAATTTTGTAAATACTGAGCTTGCCCCAGCTAGTTCTGTCATCTTCTCTGTTTGCTTGCACGAGCTTGTCTCGTATCAATATCACCCAATCATCTGGTATGGTCCCACTCCCGCTCCCGCTCCCACTCCCCACGTTCACCTCGGTCTGGTATTTTTCTTGGTCATGTCTTATAATTTTGGGCAAATGGATGGATGATCGATCCTGAGTGACCAGTTCTAATTCTTTCTTTTGGTTTTGGAATTTCTCTAAGTAACTTTTCAACTTCCTTTTTTGTGTTTTCCTTGTTTGAGATGATAGCCAGTGATTCAAGGAAAACGTGGTGGTGGTGGAGGTGGCGGCGGTAGCCGAGGTTGTCCAGGAATATTGCTGGAGTTTACCATTTTTTTGGTTGAAGGGATCTTATTCGAGAGAGACCATGTTTTTGCTTTCTCTTTTGTTTGCTTTTGTAACATAGAACTCTTATATATAGACTCATGACAAGTGATTGTTTTACATATATTAAACGACGAAGATGGAAAAGGTCCAACTTCATCAAAAAAGAGATTAAGATAGGAAGTTTTACAAGAGAGAGAAACAAAACTAAAGTTTTCCAATTTATATTATTAAATATTCGAATTGTATCATACTTTTCTCAATTTGGTGGTAATTACGACCGCTAATAGATCAAGCATCTATAGTTCGACTCCAATCCACATATGCTATATAGTAAGAATTTTAGGGATAAATTGGGACTATATATTAGACCTTGTCTTTGTAACGGATCAAGCCATAAACTTGTACATTCTGAGTTTGAGTTTTATTCAAAATAATTTCGCTATGCGTTTAGAAAATTGGGGTTAGACTAAGAGTTAAATATCCGGTGAACTCGATTTGTCTATCAAGCTAGGGCATTGATAGAATTAAGTAGTCTGATTCGTCTTCTTGGTCACACTGATTATGTTTATTTGATGCTTACTAGCCTTGGCATATTATGTGGGATTCGAGATTCGAATCATGATCCGTCCCGATCCATTTTGAAATTTCAGGTATCTGTAATATATGGGTCTAGATCAAAATAATAAAAATTATAGATCCACGGTTACGAATCCAAATTCAAGTAATAATATATACTTCCAGATATCTAGATTCGATCCGAACTAAAATATTCAGTGTATGATTTCTTATAATATGTATTATTTCTATTAAATAACTTTAAATGTGTAGTTTTATTTTAAATTTGTAAATCATGAAATATATAATATTTTTAAGTGTTAATGTTGGAATTTAACATAAAAAAAAATTTATTCTAAATTTTTAACAATATATTAATATAAAAAACCCTAATATAAATAATAATAAAAATTAATATATTTGATATTTTTTTGTAAAATGTTTAGTGTTATATAATTTTTAATACTATAAATCTACGTATTGATTTCTTTACCATCTTATATTACAAATATGATATTAATTTTGTATAAAAAGCTATTTAATGTAATAATATTTGCGGATTCAAATCCGGATATGTTTGGATATCGAGTCTCGGATGCCTGTAGTGTTTGTATCCAGATCCATATAATAAAAACATGAATCCGGAAATCACAAAATCCCCAAATATCTGATTGGTCTCCATGACTAATGCTTACCAGAAAAATTAACATGCATTTTGGTATCGGATAAGGATGACACAAGGTTTTATTTTCTGATAAAAATGATGATGCAAGGTTATAGACAAAAAAAATAAAAGTTTGAAAACTAATACATTTATGAAAAGATAAAATGTAGCAACTCTTAGATTTAACAACTAAGAGTAAGAAACTAAATCAAAATCTTTTAGGATTGAAAGTATTAAGGGGGTGAGAAAGTAATAATTGTCAGGCAATGGTTATTTTAAATTTTTTTAATTTTTTAATTTTAGTCTCCTCTCCTACAAAAGTCTTATAAAAATACTACATGGTCTTATAAAAAGATTTTCATCATATATGATTGTAACACGTATAATTAACAATTGGAATTTAAAGAAAAGTCAAATATCATTCCAAAAATTAATTCTTTTTATATACAAGTGAGAGATCAAAATATCCCATTTATAACATACTGTCGTTTTAGAGTAGTTTTAAGAGAAACTATACTAGATATACACAAGTTTTTAAATTATTTAAGAATTTGGTACAAGTTTTCAAAAAATAGATTTTGTGCAAATTTTGGAATAACACCTAATATATTCTTGTAACAGTGTAACCAAAATAATAAATCTTTAAGTTTTTATTTAATTGTATACACATATATGCATACCTCTAACATATTTATTATATATGTCAAAACAATTATATAGATATGTTAAATATTCATGTCATTTTCTATGCACTGTAAAACATATATTGTATATGAACAGGATTAAGCACAAAGATGTTAATCTCTAGTTCTGATTATTTGTATAAGATAAGAAGGTAAAAATTCTAATCAATTCAATGGAGACAAGAAGAAGAAAGTAGAGAATTATGTTTATTGAGTAGTAGAACAGTTGTCTTTGCATTCTCCATGTCGAATTCTGAATGTCTTCTCTTTGGAGGTAGTCCTCTCTATTTATAGATGTATAGAGGAAGTTTAGAACTAGATTACAGTGTAATATTTCATTTTCCTAATGTAGGAAGATTAACATTATCTCTTAAAAATATTTCTAGACTTTTGAAAATATTCTATATTTGATATATGAAATATTTTTTATCTTCTTAATTTGTTTTGACAATTAGACTTTGGACCGATGTCCGAGTTGAAATTTGGGCCGAAAAATAGATACTAACAAATGAGCCTCTTGTTGGTGCAGCACAAATGTCTCATTAGAAACCTTAGTGGGAACACCCATTTGTAACAGAACTCAAACTCACTAAAGGAAAAATAGTGCATTCAGACTGCGTCCATATGCTAGTTTTCTTGAGTACTCAATAAAAGCATCAAGGCATGTTGAAGAGTTTTATTCTTGATCGAGTCATTAGACCAGCCGAGTTGGACTTATATTGGGCTAATGGTGGGGTGAAACCCACCTCAACATGTTACCGCATAAAGTTTTAATTTACCCATATACATATATCTATGTACCTCTAATATATTTATTATATACGATAAACAATTATATAGAATAATATTGTGCATTTTTTAATGAAAACATAATTGTTGTGTTATAGTTGCAACACATTTGATATGTTTAATACTCATGCTATTTTCTCTTTGTACCGCAGAACATATATTATTACCGAATAAATAATATTGTTACATGTTCAACTTATACCTTACCGAGTTTTCAAATACATTACTTACCTAACTCATTTAATAGATGTATAATATTATTTATATCTTACTGATGTATAAAAAATAATATCAGTTTACCTCGTTTGATATTGGTATATTAGGGGCAAAATGGTCAAGGTAAAAAATTTATCAAAAAAAATAAACTTTTTGAAAACTTGTGTCAAAAATTTAATTTTTCAAAAACTTATGTATATTCATTAAATTAACCTCAATTTAAAAGAATTGTTAAAACCAAAGAAAAAGCTATAGCAATGGCCTCAATTGAAAATTATTTTTGTTGCTTTGAAAAGCAAAAATCTTTGTAAAGAATTAAAATCAAATGAATTATATTTTAGAGTCAAAAACAAACTAGAATTGCTATCCCGATTGAAAAAGACCTATAGTAATATTAATTGTGATTTTTAACGCCAACGTGAATATGATTTTGAAGTAGTATTACTTTAGTTCATTATATTAAGGGTGATCGGTATAATTCCATCACAAAACTTTCATATAATTATGAATGTATCTATACTTTGAAACTCTTGTTAATTGCACACAAAACTAAAATTAAAACTCTAATTCCACCCGAGCTATCACATATAGTACTAGAAACACCCAAAGTTTACCCTTCTTAATTGCACATAAAATTAATATTAAAATCTAATTTCACCTGAACTAACATACATAGCATTAAAAATACCCAAAAGATCAAAATAGTTTTTCGTCAATAGAGCAATTTTCGGGTCGAGTTTTTTGGAATTTCAGTTCTATTGATTTAAGACACATTCGAGTATTTTTAATTTTTAGATCGGGTTCATTTTGGTTATAGATTAGGTTTGAATTCAATATTCCTATTTGTTTTCATAAAAATTCAAAATTTAAAGTCGGATAGAATTAGACTTTTAACTTTAATTTTGTGTGCAATTAAGAAGAGAGGAGATATTATGTGTGATAGTTCGGGTGAAATTAGAATTTTAATTTGAATTTTGTGTGCAATTAACATGTATTTCAATGTTTAGATATATTCATAGTTATATGAAAGTTTTTGGGTGGAATTAGATCAATCACCCTTATATTAAAATCGACATGGTATATATTTTAATTAATATGAAGATATAGTTTACTAATTTTGTGATAGTGAACTTATCTATTATTTTTTCTGGGTTCACACCTAGATGATTTATATTGTTGAAAGACATAAAACTGATTTATACAAAATATTTCATTTAATTATTGAAATAATAACTTTTATACTCTTAAAGTTCACCTTAATTACTAAATTACACATTTTTTATGTTAAGATTTAGAGGGTTAACCTAAATTAATTTGCCTAGCTCGGGTAGCTTATCCGGTAAGCCAAGGGGAAAAAAGAAAAAATCTTAATAAACTTTTAACGCAGTGCCGATTTCTTAATTAACTTTTGAACCTGTTTTCAATCTTAATTTGATGCTTAAAAATTAAAAAGTTACATGAACTCTCTAATTGTGGCTAATTTCTATATTGACCCTTAATAGCATCAGTCAATGGTTAAGTCGACATGTGTATGACCGATTTAAGCGAAACGTGTATGGCCGGATATTTTAAGAAAAAATTAAAAAAAAACAAAAAAAAAACAAAAAAGAATTCAAAAAAATCCAAAAAAAAATCAAAACAATTCAAAAAATCGAAAAATACAAAAAAATCAAAGAAATTTTTTTAATTTTTATAAATATATATATAAATATCTATATAACAAAATAAAAAAGTAAAAAAAAATTAAAAAATCAATAAAAAGTTACAAAATAGAATAACATAAAAAATTTTAAAAAACTTAAAATAAATTAAATACAACATATTACAACCTAACTAAACGACAAATAGACACGATAGCTAACCAAGAAATATACCTAAATACAACCCAGCTATAATCATAATTCACCCGTTTCAAAAACATCTTTAACTCTAAGACCCTAATTCAAAATTTCGTCGTGAATCCTAGAAATCTTTAACAAACCATATAATTTTACATGCCAATAGGTGCACCTACATAAATGAGTTGATGAAACAATGTCGATATTTCCGGCACTATATGTGTTCCCGAAACTAGGTGCTTCAAGCAACTTATTTATATTACATGTTTCATCAACTCATCTATGTAGGTGTTTCATCATAAAATTTTGACGTCTTATTAAGTGTTTTGTTTAAAACTTTGAAAATTGACATTCAAGAAATAAAAAAGGAAAAGACGTGGAAATGAGTTGATAAAACACCTACAGAAATGAGTTGATGAAACATGTAATATAAATGAGTTGTTTGAAGCACCTAGTGTCAGGAGCACCTTTAGAGTTAAAGATTTTTTAAATCGGATGAATTATGATTGTAGTTAGGTTGTAATTAGATATATTTTTGATTAGATATCGTGTTTATTTGTCGGTTAGGTAGGTTGTATTGGGTTGTATTTAATTTATTTATGAATTTTTAAAAAAATTTAATATTATTTTTAAAATTATTCTATTTTTTAACTTTTTATCAATTTTTAATATTTTTAAAATTTTTATTTTATTATATATATATTTATAAAAAAATTAATTTTTTTTCTTTGATTTTATATGTATTTTCCGATTTTGTTTTAGTTTTTTTTAATCTTTTTAGATTTTTTAGATTTTTTTTGGTTTTTTTTTTAAATCTGGCCATACACATGTCGCTTAAATCAGCCGTACACGTGTGGACTTAACCGTTGACTGACGGTATTAACGGTCAATGTAGAAATTGGTCACAATTAAAAAGTTTATGTAGTTTTTTTTAAATTTTTAAGCACCAAATTAAAATTTAAGATGAATTCAAATATTCATTAAAAAATTGGCACTCCGATACAAGTTCATTTAGATTTGGCTTTTTTTCTGTAAGCCAAAGCACATGAAAGTGTAATGCTTGCTGGTTCGAGTTTTTAGCAAAGCAAAGAAGAGAGAAAGAAAAAAAAACCTAAATTACTTTAAAACTAATTTATCTCATTTTAGTTCCATTAAAAAAAAAAACCCTTACTCCTCCTTACTTGACTTTCTTCTTCCTCCATGTCCGAAACTTCTCAAACCCTTACTTCTCCTTTTATGTCAGATCACTCAGAAAAGAGTCATTACGGTTTCAGTTTTGATAGGTGGCTGACAACAATTGCAACGGTTTCTACAGTTCCGGCCGTGACGACGTTGAGCTTCTCCTCTCTTTTTTTTGGGTTCGATTTTGTCAAATCGATTTCATAGATTTTGGTTTTGTTTATATCTATGTGTTTTAAAATTGTTTGAATAGTGTTATATTCGTATTCCTTCCTTTGATAGATATCGCATGGGTATATATAGATGACTAGACTTTCTAAAAATTAAGACTTTGGGAATGCTTAGAGCATCTTCAATGGAGACTCTTAAATGAGTTTCTTAGCATTTAATGATTTTTAATTAAAGAAAAAAGGGTAGAAATGTTAAGAACCGGCTTTTATCTAAGAGATTTAAGAATTCTTAAGAGCCGATGATGTGTCACTTTTTTTTGGTGGATTGCTTTTGGACGAAAAAAAAAATGTGACCTTTTCGATTTCATTTTTCAAATTCTTTTGTCGTGTCGAAGAACTCTTCTTCGATGGCGATTGTGAATTGCTTCACTAGATCCAATTCTTTTTTGAAAAATCGGAGGGATTCTTACCCAAATCATTGGGGTCTCTTCTCTTCTAAACAACTAGGCACGATTTTGTGAATTTGTAGTAGTTATGGTTGTTTGATTTTTGGTTTTAGGATTGTTTGATTTTCAAAATTAGGGTTCTTTGATTTAGTGAAATAAGTGTTTTGGGTTATAAGTTCGAGATTGATGTCAATTGGTACGAATTAGGGATCTTGATCAATGAACTCCCTTTGTATGTTTTTGCTTGCTTTTTTTGTGTGGAAAGGGATACATGGTACAACCTCTGTCTCAAATGATCAAAGATACAAAGCATCTTGAGCTCTCAAGCAATTCGCGAGCTCCATTAGTTCCCAATGATGAAGTTGATATGTTCATTGGCATCCTTTGTGATGGTAACTCGTGTAAGTCCAAATTTTTTGTAATGATCAAGTTGATATGTTTAGGTACTAGCAGAATATAAGAAATATAAAAGCTTAACCTTACAAAAAATTTGGATATTTGCTTTGCGGTTGATGTTTTCATTAACATAAGGAGTAGAGAATCACCATTCAATCAGATTTTTTTCTTTGTGGTTGATGTTTGCATTAATTCGCAAGAAAGAACAAGTTGTGATCTCAAACTTATAATTGGTTAATTCATTGCTTTATCATGTATAGAAATAGTTTACTGATTTTTCTTCATTTACTGGGACCTTGTGTTTTGAATGAGATTTAAATGTCCATATTGACAAGTTTTTTACATTGACAATGATGATTTATGAAGATTGAGTACATATTGTGGCTGTGAATGAGTCGCTTATTTCCTCATGTGGAGTTGAGATAAGAACTTTATTGTGTTTTTCTTTTGGTGTTTCATTAGGTGAGTTCAAGGAAACATGTAGAGAAACTATACTCTCGACTATGGGGAGAGATTGACATATATCCGAAAAGTACCACTTCTGGATTACTTGAGCACATTTGGTCTGAAAGAATCACACTTTGTTCAAATGTATCAGAGACACATACCATCCCTTCAGATTAATGTGTTATCAGCCCAAGAGAGACTTGTGTACTTGTTGAAAGTACTGGATGAAGATAGTTTCAATCTCGAAACTCAAGTCGTCATATCTGGTTCAGCCTCACGAGAAGACTGATTTCATTTGTGTGACCATGATCAAATTAGCATCGACGAAGGTATTTTTAGTTTCTCAATCAAAAAAATAGTTCTTTGATCTAAAGTTGTTTCAGTTCTAAAATCAGTTCTTCTATTTGTCTTTCGAAGCAGAAGTATCTAACCAGAACTTTGGCAATGAAGTCACAAAAAGTAAAAATGGAAGCTCGAAGAAGATGAAGACAGAAATGAACGAATCACCGAGTTCTAATAAGTAAACTTCATCTTCATCGTCCAATTATAATTTTGATCATATTATTGTATAAATAACAAGTTATAAATCCAAATTTTCTTTATTTTTATAGGTTGTTCCACTTAGAAAAACTCTTGCAACATGACATGAATTTGAAATCGGTTTGTTAGAGAGATGAGGTCGTGAAGCTTTTATGAAAGAAAATTTTGTTTTGTCTTAGTTGATAGCAGAGTAAAGAATATAGAATATGATTCACTTACCCTAAAATTTTATAATTATATATTTTTTAAAAGAAAATTTTAAGAACCCCAAGTAGGGGTTCTACCATTGGAATCCAAAAAAAATTGAAACCCATCATTGAATTCTTAACTTTTAAAAAATCAATATTTACATTAAAAAAAGGTTAAGAACCCCGAGTGAGGTTCTTATGGTTGGAGATGGTCTTATGTATGTTCAATAGTTATTTGGGAAGAAGCTAAAGCATAGTGTAAAAGAGGAAGATGACATCATAAAAGTTGCTCACACGTTCCTATAAAAAGGTATTTTGGATTTTTCTGTGAGATCGATAAGGAGACGTCAAACGACTCAGAGGTATGTGTATCTGAAACACATCTCACTAGATTGTTAGCAATGTGTTCTTGATTCATGTTTGTTGATATCACAAAGTTTTAACACTATGAATCTACTGCAAGTGCACATCAATGAAGTAGTAGTACAAGTTTGCACATTCAATCACTCAATTCTAATTCAAGCTATACCAATAAAAAATCAGAATGAAAACTAATAACTTAAACGGTTTGCAAATATAATAAAAAATATCAGACATCGGGTATTCATTAGGAGATAAGAATAAATTAGGGAAAATATTCAGAAACAAAAAGGCACCATTCTCGACTTGAACATATAGGTTTGACAAATCCACTATTGTGGTATTTGTCACTCTATCTAACAACCTAGAGATCCTAACTATCGTTTGTTCTAGATTCTAGATATGCTTTAACAAACAGATTCAATTATCTACAATTAATCCTAACGATCAACTATCATTGGTTAGATTCAATTGCTCATCAAGGCTAGTTCAGGAATTCTACAAGCTTTTGGAATGTAAAACAACCTAAGATCATATATTAGGTGATCAAGCTAATCTAAGCATTACACACAAGAAAAAATGGAGAATTCTATGAATCGAATCCGATTCAATCCCCAATCATTAATTTCTAAATTCCTAGAAACTCTAAACCTGATTAGGTAACTACTCAGACATGATTAAACAAGAAATTGAAGACATGATGAAGAAGAACATGAAAATTAATTATATCAAGTATTAGAAATCTTCTCAAAAGTATGATGGAATTCTTCTCCCTTCTTACCAAATACTCTCTTAGTCGAAAAATAACTTTGTGTCTCTTTCTAAAACTGAAAAACAACAATTTATATGATCCTAAAAACGCAGGTGCAAAATAGGAAAATAGGTCTTTTTCTTCGCAGGTTTGAGGATCGATCAATCAAAGAGTTGATTGATCAATCTGCGTTGATTGCTCAATCTCTCAAAATCTTGTTCGATAATTGAATTGCGTGCAGCTCTCTATAGGGTGGTGATTGATCGATCCTTGGAGTGTAGGTCGATCGATGGGTCGACCGCGGCTCTTAATGGGGTCGTGATTGATCGATCAATGGGTTGATCGCTCGATATCCGATCTATTGCTGAAAACTCCAGAAACTGGTCTGATTCATCCTAAGCCATGCTCTGCGTGTATAATCCGAAATAAACTTGTTTTCCACCTGAAAAAACTCTAAAATACAGACAATCAATCTGAAAACATGCGAATTAATGAACTCAAAACTGATAAAAATGAAGTATATCTTTTGTGGTTTTGGACCTCCTAGTGTTCTCTTCGTTCTACCAGACTCTTATATATGTTGATCAATAATATACTGATTACGGAAGTGAGTTTATGTTGACTCTCTTGTTAGTGTTCGCTTAAACACATGCTATGTTTAGAGGTTCTCTAAAGTATGATTCAACTTTTGAACTAAATTTTGACACAACGATCTGTTTTTTGTCACTTTTGGTAGACAAAGCATAAGTATACGTATAGGTGTCTCTTTTTGGATTTGATGTGTAGAAGTTTCAGTTTGGTTACCTTCATAAGCTCACTTCTTAATCAAATTGTAATGCATTGCAGCTGAGCTCTTTGTAATTGGAGAAATAGTTCAACAACCTCTAGAGAGATAGAGAAGGATTACCGAACCTTTATGGTATTGGCTATTGGTGAAGCTTTATGTGACCAACTCCCACCAAATAATATAATCTATCGGCCTACCTCTAGATGAGTAGAAAACATTTGGACGTTGCACGAGTCATTGTCCCAACATTAACTTACATGTTCTATAAAATCATAAATTGTTGAGTAAATGACTTGACTTACCAAAGAGAGACATAATATGTTTTCCTCTCAGCCAATGAAACCACCGAGACGAGCTTCATAATGCTCTCACACGACAAATACTCACAGTAGATGATACAAATTTATGGGATCACTTAACTGTCATAATCACTGAAACTAAAACCCAAACAAAAACTGTGCCATGGAAATAAACACCAAGATCCTAATAAAGAAGCATAGCCATAAATAGCAATGAACAACTATCACTAAGGTGCGATATGGTCACAAATATGATTTGCTAGACAATGCCTTAGTTTATCCAAGAGCTAGCTATAAATTTGTCAGATTCATTACACCTCAATTGTAATTTTGGCTTCTAGAAATAAATGTATCATTGCAAGGATATAACCTTACTTTGAAGGACATACAAATTCTACCTCCAAACACCAATAAATCTACCATTTCTAGAACACGATTCGATTAAAAATTTACTGTAAAACAGATTAAAAGCTACCATTTTATAGAAAAAATAAGTCTCTATCACATATAAGTCACTCAAAAATGAGTCAATCATCGAATATCAATAAATCTACCATGAAAAAAAATAAAGCCTGCTGTTGAGCCAAACAATAGGTTACCGTCGAATGAAAACTATGTCTTATTTGCCATAAAATAAATCTACCAAAAGGCAAATTAAGTAACTCTACCGTAACAAATAAATAAATCTACCATCAATCACATGATACCTTTTAAAAACCTATGAAAAATAAATATACCAATACATGTACATAAACTCTACCATCGATAAATTTAAGTCTATAGTAAAGAGAAATATAAAATCTACTGCTAAAAGACAATTTTGTCACAAATAAATCTACCATCGCAGAAAAATAAATTCTACCGTCATATGTATTTGGTGACTTTAATTAAACTCAAAATAAGTCTACTACCAAACAAAGAAAACTCTACCATTAAACACAAATGAAATATCCTCCCAAAATACATATAAGTCTACTACAACTTTAAAATTGAACTAAAATTCTAGTAAAAATAAATACACCGCTAAAAACATTAAAATTCTACCACAACTAGACCAATAAATCTACAGTCATATAAAGCATAAGTCTACTATTAAAGCTTAATCAGCCTAAATTAAGTATACCATCACTTAATAAATAAATTTACCATTACATAATAAATAAATTTGCCGTCACATAATAAGTAAGATGATATTTCAAAGAAAATAAACCTACTATCAAACATAAACAAGTCTACCATTACATAGGATGAAAGTCTACCAATATTTGTTAAACAAGACTACCATCACACCAGCATTTCATTATTATCATAAAAAATGTAAATCTACCATAACATGAAATAAATTTACAGTCATAGTCTGTTTTCTAGCAGCGCTAAATTTCATTAAGGATATTTTTGGAAATACATTTTTTCACCAAATAAAATAAGGGTATTTGTGTATTAAATGAGTCTCATAATGTATTTGAATCATTTCCAAACATAGAGATCATTCTAGTAAATAAACAAAACTTTAAGATTATTTAAGCTAATGATCCTTAATTATTTTATAATCTTTTTTGCAACAAAAGAATTAATTATTTTGCAGTCATTATTACAATATAATCATCATATTCATTACATTAGGTGTAAAAAAATATCTACTGAAAAATAATTCATACCAATACAACAGGAAAATTTGTCAAAAAAAAAAATCCCCAAACTTTCAAAAATAGTCGGAAAACTCCTGAATTTTTTATAGGTAAAATAAATTGTAAATTTTTATTAAATTTTCTTTTAAGTCTCAAATTATAGAAAATGAAGGAGCGCGACCATTAAAGAAGAAGGAAAAAGAAGTTCGAGTTTGGCTTGTGAATGATGGTGATGATACTGCTGGGGTCAGAAATGATTTATTGATGGATACAATCTTCGGTGATGTGTTATAGTGTTTTACAGAATTTGTTGCTAAGTCGATGTATTGCATTTCTCATTTTCTGAAATCATGGTGGAGACGACTACATGAGATTGCATCATTTTTACTCCAATTATTTTAATTTTTGTATATTGTTTCTAAATTCTTTTTGTCATATTCATTTTACAAAAAGAATTCAAAAAAAATATCGCAGCGTAGCGAGAATATAATCTAGTTAACTTTTGAATAAATTTATTGGAAGTGTTATTTCAATAGATTTAAAATTCTCTATAATACTTCATCATGCTTCAATATCTTCAACATTATACCCTTGGATTATTATTTAATCATTCTTACATTTTGTAAATAATTAGTCAAATTTTCCATTGAATGGTTATTTTCAACAAATTTGAGGTATTATAATCACAAAGTAAATACTTTATAATATATAGTAAACAACTCTATAGCTACATAATAAACAACATTGTATGCAGTAATCCACATAGTAAACATCTCCGCGTAAACAGATTTGTAACCACATAATAAACAATTATATAGTCATAT
Organism: Lepidium aucheri; assembly: GCA_900406435.1. NCBI lineage: Eukaryota > Viridiplantae > Streptophyta > Magnoliopsida > Brassicales > Brassicaceae > Lepidium > Lepidium aucheri. Next base: position 91,437 of record OVBA01000080.1, on the reverse strand, counting down.
AGTAAATAATTTTATAGTCATATAGTGAACAACTGTTTAGCCACATTGTAAACAAGTAACCACATAGTAATTAAGTGACCACGTGGTAAACAAATATATAAGTCACATGGTAAACAAATATGTAATCACATAGTAAACAAATCAACCGCCACATAATAAATAACTTTGTAGTCACATAGTAAACAAATTTCTAACCACATGTAAATTATTTTGTACTCATATAGTAAAAAATCTGTAGCCACATTGTAAACAACTCTCAAACTATATAGTAAGCAATTTTGTAGACATATAGTAAACATCTATGCGTAAACAACTTTATAGTCACATAGTTAACACCTAGTCATATAGTAAACAATTTTTTAGTAACTATTGAATAATTATATGGCAGATTTAATAAGTTTATAGCAAGTTACTATGTTTGTAGAAAGTTAATAAGTCTGCCACCGATTTATTAAGTTTGTAGTCACTCACATAGTTTCACTACAGTTAATGCGGTTGCAATTTTGTAATTCAATGCTTTCTAACAAATCATATTGAGGATAGTTCACTACAAGAAAAGTGGTAATTTGCGATGGAAATTTATGATGCCAAATTTTCATCACAAAACTGCTTCTCATTTACGATGCGTTTGCGATGTAATGAAATAGAAATGTCACAAAATTGTGATGAAATAAAAATATCACAACGCGTTTGTGATGTATTTGAGAACAGTTTTACGATGCATGGAAAAACCTCACAACTACGTAGCAATTTTGCGATGATATTCCGATGTGTTGTTTCTTTTGCAAAATTGCGAAGCAATTACGGTGGAATTGCGATGTACACAATTTCCATCGCAATTCCATAGCAATTCCATAGCAAATTTTCCATATTTCCCTATAAATCTTCCTCCCCCCCATGATTGTATCTTCACACCAAATCATAAATACTTAGAGAGAGAAAGTAGTGAGGAAAAAAATCGGGAAAAAAACTTTTAGAAAGAAAGGTAAATTACATTGGAATATGAAGTGTTCGCATTACAACAATGGGTGTATGATCAAAGAGGTCTGGAGACCTGAGAAGTGATGAAGGAGTTTCGAGATGGATTGCGAGCATTCAAAAACTAGGCAGCCAATAACATATTTTCTCTGAATGACGGTAACATCTTTTGTCCATGTCTAAAATGTGGGAACACAAAATATTTGAATATCAATATGGTGAAAAGATAAGTATATAATAGAGTTACTTCAAAATATTATGTCTGGTTTTCACATGAGGAGGGGTATATTAGTACGGGTGCTGGTGTTGATGATCAACCTAGTCATAATGCTACTTATAATTATGGACAAAATATGTTTGAAAATTATGATCATCTACAAGGAAATATGTATCATGATATGGTTACAAATGCATATCATGGTAATATTCCCGTTGTCGTTGAAAATACTATTGAAGAACCTAGCTCTGAAGCAAAACAAATTTATGATATGATAGATGTTTCAAATCAACCTATCTATGAGGGATGTAGGGAGGATCTATCTAAAGTGTCATTAGCATCTAGGTTGATATCTATTAAAAATGAAGGAAATATAAGTGAGAGAAGTATAAATCAATTAGCAGATGTGTTTAAAGACCATTTGCCAGAAGATAATAATCTGCTCGAAGTTGTTATGAAATTTAGAAGTTAGTTGCGGGTCTTGGATTATCATCAGAAATGATTGATGTATGCATTGACAATTGCATGATTTTCCGGAAAGAGGATGATAAGTTGCAGGAATTTGAATTCTATGGGAAGTCAAGATATTGAGCAACAGGTGGAAGGACTAATGTGCCATACAAACGTATATGATACTTGCCAATCAATGATAGATTGAATTGATTATACCAATCGGAAAGGACATCAACGACAATGAGATGACATGCAAAACATACAGTAAATATCCGTCAGATGCAAAGGCTTGGAAACATTTTCAGACGGTACATTCTGACTTTGCTAAAGAGTCTAGAAATGTTTATCTTGGTTTGTGCACTAATGGATTTAGCCCATTTGGTTTGTGTGGGAGACAATATTCTCTATGGCCTGTCATATTGACGCCATACAATCTTCCACCGGATATGTGCATGTAAAGAAAATTTTTGTTTATGACTATTCTAGTGCCACGTCCTAGTCATCCTAAGCATTCCCTCAATGTGTTCATGCAACCTCTGATTCATGAGCTGAAATAGTTACGGTATGGAGGTGTTTACACATTCGATTACTCGCAGCAGCAGAAATTCAAGATGCATGCAATTTTATTATGGATGATGAGTGACTTCCCAGTGTATGAAATGTTATCTGGAAAGACAACGCATGGGAGATTATCTTGTCCATATTGTATGGGATGGTCTAATGCATTTCAACTAAAGCATGGTAAGAAATTGTGTTGTTTTGATTGTCATCGTCAGTTTTTCTCCATGCATCATCCGTACAGAAGGAACAAAAAAAATTTCAAGAAGAACAAGATTGTGTGTATTCCTCCCCCAGCACACATGTCATGCAGTGATGTATTGGAGCAGATTGATCATTTTGGTGCTCATGAAACATGTAAATATGGGGAAAATTGGCACATTCTAGTAGACATGCCTGACAAATATACTAATTCTCACAATTAGTACAAAAAGAGTACCTTTTGGGAGCTCCCATTTTAGAAAGATCTCTTACCACGACACAATCTTGATCTGATGCACATCATTAAAAACAAATTTGATAACACCATGAACACGATTATAAATGTGCAGGGAAAGAGTAAAGATAAGTTTAAAGTAAGGTTGGACTTAGCCAAAATATGTGCGAGAACCGAATTACATATTACAAGGGATGGCAAACAACTGATTCCAATATTTTGGTTGTCCGGAGAAGCTAAAGAGATATTTTTATTTGGATTTCTTCAGATGTAAAGTTTCCCGATGATTACGTGTCCAAATTCTCAAGATGTATAGAGCAAGAGAAAAAAATATCTGGTATGAAAAGTCACGATTGTCATGTATTAATGCAGCGACTACTTCCCTTTGCATTAGTTGAGCTTTTATAGACAACTGTCCACGAATTAGTTGCAAGTAAATTTTTATATAGTTTATATTTTTCCATGCTATTAATTACAAAAGTGAATAAATTATATAGTAAATATCAACTTTGTAAGGATCAGAGCAATTTTCAGGGATCTATGTACAAGAATACTAATAGAGGATGACATAGCTCAATTAGAAACTAATACCTAGTCTTGCTCTGTAACTTGGAAAAAATCTTTCCACCCTCATTTTTTGACGTGAGGAAACATCTTCCAATCCACCTTCCATATGAAGCAGCTCTTGCTGGTCTCATTCATTTTCGATGGATGTAACCATTTGAGCAATTCATGGGACATCTAAAAAGAAAGGTAAAAAATCAAGCAAAAGTAGAAGGGTCGATTGTTGCAGGAAGTCTGACAGAGGAAACTTCTCATTTCACATCATATTACTTTAGTCCAACTGTCAAAACCAAAAGAACCCAAGTAGGATGATACGACGATAGAGGGGTTGCACCATCATATGACGTTGTGGTTCTTGATATCTTCACTCGGGTTGGAAGACTTTGTGGGAAATTAAAGGAAGAGTACTAGGGAAACCACACATACTGTTGTGTAGCTCACAATTATATATTGCAAAATTTTGAAGATGTAATGCCATTTGAGAGGTACATATATCAATTTATTAATTTATTTATTTATATACATATATTCTTATTGATCAATATCAATATTACTTAATTTGCATTCAATTTGATAGACAGATGCGAGAAGCCTTCCCTAATTTACCAGAAATAGAATATGACATGTACAAAGAATGTGATTTTGTTGGATGGTTAAAATACTATTGTACGTAAGATTAAATATTAACTATATATAATTTTCAAAAATAAAGTACAACGCATATATAATGTTTAACATATACATAATGTGTAGGTGAAGAATGGATGTGCTGGCAAACCTTTGTCATTATGGTTGCACGAGATTGTTAATGAACCAATTGGAAGCATCGTAATAGCCCCACTATTAATTTTACTCATGTCTACATTTTTCATACGTACGAGCATGACTCCAATAGATTAACCGCAAACTATGGAATCCAAGTGTCTGGTGAAACCAACTTCTACAATATTTTGAACAAAATTATAGAAGTCACATTTCCTGGAATTATTGGATTGAGATGCATTTTATTCCAATTCATTGTTACAATACAATGACTGGTCGAGGAGTGCATACTAACCAATTAGGGTAATCGATGTAAATGCAAGCCAAACATTTTTCATGTTTGACCCTTTTATTCTAGCATGTTAAGCCGAACAAATGTGTTTTATTCTTTATCCTTGTATAAAGAAAAGATGTAAGACGTGGCTATCTATTATAAAATTGAATCCAAGAGGTCGTATAGTCCGGGAAGTCGATGATGAGGCAATGCAACCAGAAAGATCATCGAAAGTCACGATAGTTGTTGGATCCACTGAAGACATCATACATGCCCAACAAAAAGTAGAAGACATTGTTCAGGATGATTCAGGACAAGAAAATGCGGACTTTGACGAGTTCGAAGAAACCAAGGAAGAAAAAAACACAGAAGATGCTAATTCTGAAAATGAATCAGATTAAGTTTTTTACGTATTTTGATGTATCTTATATGTATTTTGTTTTTTTAAGAAAATTTTGTATTTTTCGATGCCACTGCGATGAATACGACAGTTTAGTCGCAGTGATCTCGCAGTTCTTCGAGGCCTTTGCGACAAATCTCTCATATTCATTGCAGTGGCGTCCCAAATTTTAAAACTGTTAAATTGCAACCTTATCCTAAACATAAAACCATCTACTATATGTATGAACGTAGTTAATTGTATTTCCAAGATGCTGAGAATATATCAATAGTCAACCATTAATTATATTCACCATGTTTAATTCTCGGAATAATGACTGAACATCTTGTATAAGTATTCTCGATCATTGCTCTATTTAATTGATTTCTCATTTTTGTATTTTGCAACGCCACTGCGATATATAGGAAATTTTTTTGCAGTGACATCGCAGTTCTGCGAAGCTTTGGCGTTGAATCTCTCCTAATCATCATAGTGGCTTTGCAGATTCTAAAACCGTTAAACTGTGACCTTATCCCAAACATAAAATTGTCTACTGTATGTATGAGCGTAGTTAAGTGCATTTCAAAAATACCAAGAATACATCAATGGTCAATTATCAATTAGATTCACCACGTTTAATTCTCGAAATCATCGCCGAACAATAGACAGTTGATCGGAAGAGAACTTTGATTCGCCCGACCAGTAGGCGGGCGACCTTGATCAAATGTGTAGGATAGGTGGGAGGTCATAACTTTTGTTTTTTTTGACACAACTCCTTGCCTATGATTCGAATATCATAGGTTTTGACTCTGTATAAGTATTCTCGATCATTGATCTATTTAATTAATTTCTTGTTTTTGTATTTTGCGACACCACTGCGATGAATAGGATAGTTTCATTGTAGTGGCCTCGTAGATCCTAAAACAGTTAAACCGCAACTTTATCCTAAACACAAAATATCTACTGTATGTATGAACGTAGTTAAGTGCATTTATAAGATGCCGGAAATACATTAATGGTCAATCATCAATTAGATTCACCACTTTAATTCCCAGAATCTTCCCTGAACATCTTGTATAAGTATTTTCGATCATTGATTATTTAATTGATTTCTTGTTTTCGTATTTTGCGACGCCAGAGATGAATAAAAGAGTTTCATCGCAGTGACTTCAGAGTTCTGTGAGGCCTTTGCAACGATACTCTACTATTCGTCGCAATGGCATCGCAGAGCCTAGAATTGAACACCCTAATTTTGTCTCCTAGGCATCGAAAATTTACGAGGCACTTTTTAATGCCTAGGTAAAAATAAAACATATTCGCCATTTCTCCTTCTCTCTTCTTCTCCTTTGCATTTCCACTTCTCTTTAACACAAATCTTCTTCTCCTTATTGTTTCTTCTTCCTCTCCTTCCTCACCGTCAAAATCCGCCTATCTCCACCGGAAAAAGCTTGGTCTTTGCCGCCTCCTCAAGGAGCTCTTTATCTCTTTATTTCTTCTTCTTATTATTCCCTCATCTCTTTATTTCAATCACTTCTCTCATCTCTCTTCTTATTTTTCAGCTGGAAAATGCCATCCACCGCCTCTTCCGCCGCCAAGGTCCTCTTCTCACCGACGTCAACCTCCTCTTTTCAATGTAAGTGAATTTTCTTCTAGATTTGTGGATCCACTTCTAGCTTTCTTAGTTTTTTGGATTAGAATATAAATCTATGTTTGAGTTTGTTGAATTCTTAGTTTTGGGACTTAAATTTTAGATCTAGATTTTAGATTTTAGATTTAGATTTTAATATAAAAAATTTGATTTAAGAAAAAAGAAGTTTTTAAATTTTTGAAATTTTAAATAATTTTTATAACATTTATTAATTTTAAAGACGTTTTTAAAAATGTTTTGTAATTTGTTTATAGGATTTATAGAATATATAAATCATAAATGTAATTTAAAAACATTTTTGTTAATTGTAAAATGAATCTTTTAATTTTTTTACTGAATTTGGTAATTTTAAAAAGAGGAATTTTAAAAAATTTACGGGAAAACAATTTTCCACCAAAAAAATAAGTTATACATTTTTTTGTAAAAAAAAACAATTTCCCGCTAAAAAAAAGTTTCCTCAAAAAAAAGATTTACGGGAAACAAATTATCCCCAAAAAAAAGGTTTTTCCCGCCAAAAAAAAATTTCTCTCCAAAAGTTTTTATAAGTTCGCTTATAAATCTTTACAAAACTTTTATAAGTACCTTATAAATTTTTTATAAACACTTTATAAATTTTATAAGCTCTCTTATAAAGCCTTATAAATTTTGATAAAGACCTTATAAATGTTTTATAAAAACCTTATAAATGTTTTATAAACACTTTATAAATTTTTTAAGCTCTCTTATAAAGCCTTATAAATTATATAACCTCTATCATAAAGTCTTATAAATTTTATAAGTTCTCTTATAAAGCCATATAAATTTCATACGCTCTCTTATAAATTTTTGTAAATACTTTTTAATTTTTTATAAGCACCTTATAAATCTTTTATACGTTCTAAATTTCATAAGCTATCTTCTAAAGCCTAATAAATTATATAAGCTCTATCATAAAGTCTTATAAATTTTATAAGATCTCTTATAAAGTCTTATAAATTTTATAACCTCTCTTATAAAGCCTTATAAATTTTATATGCTCTCTTATAAAAGTTTTATAAACTCCCTTACAAATATTTTTGGCGAGAAAAAATTTTCATAAATCGGAAAAAAATTTCCATACTTAGGATCATTTTTTGAAAATGTCCAAAAAATGAGGACAATGATAAAAATATTCTCCTTTGAGGAGCGTTTTTGCAACTTCCCCTGTTTAAAAATCAATTTTGTAATTTGTAAATAATTCATATAGTTTTTATAACATTATCAGAATATTCAAATAGTTTTTTAAATATTTATAGCTTTTATAGAGTATAAACATTATTTTGGGAATTTTAAAATATTTTTGTTAATTATAAAATGTGTTTTGTACATTTTTTAACAAAATTGATAATTTTGAAAACCTATTTTATAATTAGTAAATAATTCATATAGTTTTTAAATTATTAATAGAATATTTTTAATGTTTTGTAAAATTTCAAATTGATTTATTAAATTTATAAAAGATTATTCTAGAATTTAAAGATTTTAATAATTTTAGATGTCGGGAGTTAATAATGCATATACTCTTTATCTTTCTAGGTTTGGCGGATCTCACCCTCTAACGCCACTCAAGTCTTGTGCTCCAGATCAGTCTCTCGGATCGAGAGACTGCTCCTGTGACGTCTGTGCCCCTTGGTACCTAGACTTTCCTGAGTGATCCCGTTCATAGATATTTGTCTAATCTTCATCCAGACCATCTACCTGGAATTCTTTGGTATGTTTTTAACTTATAAATTAATTAATTTATAAAAAATTTATACCAATTTTTAAGAATTTTTTTTGTTAAAATTTGTAGGTTCGATGAGGATGAGAAGTTGGCGACTTCAATTCAAAAATTTTTTGAGCAGGATTTCACGAAACTGCAAGCTAATTTTATTCAGACCTGAAACACATCAATTTTCGATAGATGGTTCACATCCTTTACGGTAAATTTTTTGTTTTGTATATTTTATGTTTGTTTTTTTGTCATCTATAATTTATTTGTTAACATAGTCTTTTTTTATAGCAACACTACCACTGGAAGCCTTCCACTACAGGGGTAGTCTGCACAAGTTTGAAGCTATGTTGAGGAGACGCATGGACAATCAAATAGGACGTTGGAAGGGTAAATGGAAGGAAATGTGCAATGATGCAATGCCCAAGTGGTTCAATACTACAGTCTCGGAAAGTCTTATTTGATATTGGAAAGATCTGAAGTCGCAGAAGAAGAGCGCTTGTTGTGAGGCAGCTTGATTATCTAATCTTTATGGCGATGGTCCACACAAGCATTGCTCGGGACAAACGCATTAAAAGCCAGAGCCCATAAAATTGTAAGTATTTTAAATTTAATATATTGAAAATATTCTAATACACCATATAAAATTTTATTTAATTATATATGTTTTAAATGTTTTCAGCAAGAGAAATCAGGGGATACTCACCATAATATTTTGGAGACTCTTTACCAGACAAAACGGAACAAAGACAGAGTTTTTGTCAACAAGAAAGCAGAGAATCTCTACAATGAGGGCACTGCAAAGATGCAGGAAAAAACTCATAATAGCGGTGATGAGAGTTCTGCATTTGGTGGCCTAACTACTACAAAAAAGAACAAACTATACGCAAAGGTAAGATTGTTTTAATTTTTTTTGTATGCTTTTTGTTTATATTTTTACACTAACGTATAAATATAATTTCTATTAGGTCGCTCCCCGTAAAAAGGGAAAATTATTTGGACCCTGTTCACTCGGATGAAGGATTGAGCATTATTTTTTAATGTAAAGATTCTCTCAATCCTTTGGAGCTTCCTCCGATCTTAGGGAGATAGTCGAGCATTAGACGCAGGAGTTATCTGAAGCTAAGAATTTAGTTTTGACACAGGCGAAGCAGTTAACGTCATTCTAGCATATGATGTCGATCGTGGCTAGGAAAGACCTCGAGATAGCTACTGCATTTGTAGAGATGAACTCCGTAGATCCTGGTTCCAGCTTAGGGAACCCGGACAAATCAGAAACCGGTTAATATTTTTTTTTTTTTAAACATTTTTAGCAAATTTAAATTTGAATATATATATATATATATATATATATGAATTTGATTTTGATTTTTTAATAATTTTTAATTATTTATTTATTATAAAAAAAATTGTCACACCTGGCAAGGTCGTCGCAAAAAACTCTCAAAACGTAGTTCGCAATGGTGTCGTAAGAATTACGTCACAAATCACTCACAAAAAGGTATATTGCAACGGTCTCACAAAGCGAACCTTGCGAAGACATCGCAAACGCCGCCTCGCAAATGCTTTGCAAAACAGTCCTCGCAGCTACCTCGCAAGCCAAACGTTGGAACATCCTTGCATAGTAGATGTCACAGATGCCTCGCAATGTTAAGCCTCGCTAGTGTCTTACAAATATATTTTGCCTTTGCGATGGAAGAACTGCGACGTATTAGCATTGAATATTTTCGTCACAATTGTGATGACATTGCGAATAACGTTGAATTACGACTAACGAATCGCAAGAAATTGTATTTCATCGCAAGTCTATTGCAAATGGCCATTTGCGAGGCTTTTACGAGTATTTTTTCCAACGCAAATTGCCTTTTCTTTGTGGTGGTATATGATTTTATCTAATTCGAAATAAGTGGGTTATTTGATAGTATCTCGTGTTTTTGGGTTAATCTAGTCATCTTCTTTTTACAATTCATTATGCGATAATTACCAATATAACACACAACTCACCATTGGTAAGTCAACTAACAGTTGTTTAGTGCTTGTGACTTGAACAGTTCAAATTTGTTGAAAAATATATATTTAACCAACACTTTGGCTAAATTTTATAAAATTGAGACTTAAAAAATATAGTTTCTCCACGTAAACAAGGTGTTGCCACATTGTAAATTAATATGTACTCGTCACATAGAAAACAAGTTTGTATCCATTTAACAAACAAGTTTGTATCCACATTTAAGGTCTGTAGCTACATTTTAACAAGTTTGTAGCCACATAATAAACAAGTATGTAACCAGATTTAATCAAGTTTGTAGCCGGATTTAAATAAGTTTATAGCCACATACTAAGTATGTATCCACATAGTAACCAAGTATGTAGTCACATACTCCATCCGTTTTAATTTAGTTATCATTCTAGAGTTTGACACACATATTAAGAAAATAGATGAATATTCTATTATGCACTTATTTTACTATTAGAATTCCAAACCATTTAATATTTTATTCATTTAATTAGAGACAAATGAGATAATTTTTATATCAAAAATTACATTGGAAAATGAGAATGACAACTAAAATAAAACAAAAATTTTAGCCTAAAATGATAAGTAATATAAAATGGAGGGAGTAGTAAACAATGTGTAATCATATAATTAACAAGTGTGTAGCCACATTTAAAGCAATTTTGTAGTCGCACGGTAAACAAGTATCTAGCCACATAGTATTAAAGTTTGTAGTCATATAACATACAAGTTTGTACAAGTTTGTAGCCATATTTAGTTGTAATAAGTCTACAATAACTATTGAAATACGTATGTAATCAAATACAAAATAAGTATGTAGTTAATAACATAATAAGTATGTAGTCAAATACAAATAAGTCTATGGTGTATAACGTAATAAGTATGTAGTCAAATACAATAAGTATGTAGTAACTATTGAAATAAGTTTTTTTTTGTAGTGGACCGGAAGAAATTTCCCCCCTAAATTATTATTAAAAAATAAAATCAAACATAAATTTGTCTAAGAGTAATTATCTCATTCAAATTATCCGTATATACATCACAGAGGGATGATGCCAATTCTGAAAATCTATGAAAGCCTAATGGTAACGTAAATGCAAAATTAGCAAAGCCATCCATTGTACGGTTCACTTCTAGATATACATGTAAGACTCGAACACTCCAGTCTCTAGATAGAAAGCCGTAGCACAGTCATACTAGAAACAAAAGGGGATGAGAATCCTCAATCCCTTTGGTTAGAAACTCCACAATTATTTCTGAATCAACCTCAAGCTCCAAGCATGTGACTCCTCTCTCCCATGCAATCACTAACCCGTAATAAACTCCCCAAAGTTCAGCAAGGGGTACCAAGAATACACCAATGTTAAACTCAATCCACCTAGCCAAACTCCATTGCAATCTCGGAGAACCCCACCGCTGCCGCATAGCCAAGGTCCCCTTTAACAGCCCCATCGATGTTCAGCTTGATCCAGTTACCAATTGGACAAACCCATTTGATTTCTCGTACACACAAGGTCCTTTGTGGTTTATCTCATTTTCTTTCGGTGTGGTAAGCTTCTGAAATTCCTCTTGAATATTTTTTTAAAATTCAACTATATCCCGACAAACCATATCTAAACCAAAAATATTCCCACATTTTCACTTCCAATTTTAGCATAGGACTAAAGAGAAGCAAACTGCTATGGTGACCCAAAGATTATGTCCGAAATATCAAAGTTGTAATATATCCGTTCAAGCAAAGGCTGGTCAAAGAATACCTTATCACCGTGAAGAGGGGACTAGCCGAGACCACAAACCACTAGCTGCTTGACAATCTTGTACAACATGTATAATCGTTTGTAAGTTTGTAGTCAAATATAATAAGTTTGTAATAACTATTGAAACAATTCGCTAATCAAATACTAATAAATATATAGTCAAATACAAATAAGTTTGTAGTAACTATCGTATTAAGTCTGCAATAATTATTAAAATAAGTATATAACCGATTTAATAAGTCTGTAAAATTTTAATAACCTACTTATTAAGTCAATAGGGTTATGGTGTCAATATAAACTATTAGCTCATGAGCCAGCTCAGATTACCTCGATTTTATATAAGTGTGAGCTCGGTTCTTAGGTTTATTTTTTTTTGTTAATAATATTGGGCCACAACTGGCCGGCTCATTAGCCAAGTTCCTGCATAATGCATGCGGCAGGACTCGATCCCGAGATGTGTAAGTGCGCCTGCCATTTAGTAGATTTATCCCTACCACTGGACTAAAAGCCACTTGCAGGCTCATTTAGTAAATGAGTTAAATGATATGAGCTTAATATAGCTTGCGATTTTTTTTTACCATTAAAGATTTTTATTAAAGGAACACTCTAAAGTGAGTGAGAAAGATGTTCACAATAATTACAGGCTTATTCAAAGACAAGCACCGTGTAAAAAGAGCTCATAAACGAGCTGACTCAAGATGAAGATGCAGAAATTCCGTCTGCGATGATACTCGAGCATAACCAATGTAGTTCGCCTGCAGCGACATATGAGGTGACAACTCAATTAGCTCTCGAAACACTCGTTGTTATTCTTTGTGCACCAAAACTTTAAAATTTGGATGAGGCTGTATCATCCGAGACCATCAGTTCAGATATGATCTATATCTCGGGCAGTCTTTTGGGTTATTTATGGCTTGAAAACCAATGGAATTTTCAGTCCAAAATTCCACATTGTCAATCTGAAGGTCCATTAAACTTTGCATTGCCCACATTAAGCATTGAGACTTAGTTGTGATCTTGGATTTGTTCGAGCATGATTTAGTACAAAGAGTTATAAATCCAACTCTAAGATTAAAGAGGGAGAGAGGACAAGAATCCTTTTTTATTTGAAGAAAAATAGATTGAATAATACAAATATGCCGAGTTAATTATTATTGTTCAAATTTTATGTCCAAAATTTGATCCCTTTTTCAAAGTCTCTACCTCTATTTATAAAACACATAGGCGGTTAAAATCCTTTTAAAATATGAAAGATTACATTTTTGTTTAGATTCTAAAGATTCTTACAAGATTTTCAGAAATTTTCCTTATCCGAACAGGAAATTTTCCATTTATCTTTCGATGACGTATCGCTTGAGTTCTTGTCATCTCGGCAAGTTGCCAAAAAATATTCGTTCGAGACAATAATGGATGCCCGAGATAGATTCTTCAACTGAGTTGCTGAGTTCAGGAATTATGTGATTTCATCCATTAATTGTTATCATAGACCGAAATAGGTTCTCGGATCCACCTCCAACAATTATCTCCCCTAGACTCAGAAAATTGATTACAATTTCTGGGTCGGTAAAAGTTACGTGCTTTTGGAATCTTTGGTCCATGTGTTAGCTTGCATTGGGTTACTTTGCGGCGTAACTGGCTAATTATTATTTAACCCTTTTTGTCGTTTGGGCTCCGATAAATTTTTGTAAATACCACACCTCTGCCATTTTACTATTCACTTATCTTCAGCGAACATAAAATTTCTTCTACATTTTAACCTTCCAAGTCAACCTTTTCAAATTTTCTTTTCTTGTCTTAAGGACTTCTTCTAACGATGGGCATCGACGATTTTAAACTTCCCAACGTTATGGATGGTTTGAACACCGCTATAGACAAAACGACTACTCCCTGTTCAGACAAAACTGCTAGGGCAAGTGTTCCTCGTCCACCTCCCTCTGCTGCAGCCAGGGCTTTTGCCTTGACTCTCGCCAGGCCGAGTTCAGGCCGAAGCAAATTGCGACCTCAGAAGAGATCAAGAACTAATGCTTTGTGGATTGGGTCATCCACCAATGCGTCTGGGACTTCTCCTTCCAATGCCCTAAGGAGGAGAAGTGCTGACTTCCGCTTCACTCATAATCATACGAGTATAACGTCTATTCAATCATCTCGAATTGAGTGCACAGACCTTATGCGCAATATAATTACTTCTTCAGACTTTCTCCCTTCCCCCGATCAGATGCAAAACAGGGAGGAATATGAAGAGACGGTCTATCTACTCTTCAAGGTTTGTATTCGTCTCGGATCTAAGTTTGATTTATTTATTATTTTTTCCTGCTTTTTGACTGTTTGTTTTCTAATTTTCTAATTTTGACTAGCCTATTGCCCACTTGAACGATATAATATTGGACAAAGAATGATCTCGTGCCTGTCCCGATGAGAGTGCTCGGAGGAGTGCTCATCTTGCTAGTCGGGCTGGGCAGTCTCATCTTGAGATGGTAGAGGCTCAATCTCGACTTTCTGCGGTTGAGGAGGAGCTTGCCTGAGTGAGGGCCGAGTTAAGGCGGGAGCAGGATAATTTCCTAAAGCTGACGAAGGAGAACATGTTGCTTTCCGAGTCACTGGACTGTATTAAGGTGGATTGAGGTAGTGCTTTCTAGGCCGCCAAGAAGGCGAATGATGCTTCAGTCCGAGTTGGAGTCCATCAAGGAGAATTTTGACCACCTACTTTGCGAGGCCATGAATTCCAAAAAGCTAAGGATATTTTAAGGCTTTGATGAACAACTCTCCAGCCGTTTTGAGAGGATTGTTGCTCGCTTCAATGATCTTGAAGTCAACCTGAATGCCCGACTCTCGTACACCCAATTTTGTGGCTCAGATAATGTGCTTTGGTTGTTGTCTCATTGAGGCTTCAGTATCCCTTCGGTGATCACCAATCACATGAACTCCAAGTTGGAGAATTCAAGGATATTGTCAACAGTGAAGCGTTGACAGCGCTTCTTTGTGATGACTTGGTCATCCTGATGTTTGAAGTTGGAGAGGCGTCTATTTTTTGAGTTAAGACGTGATTCACAGAAGCACGTAGACTTTTCTCTTACAAGTCTCCGTAGGTCTCCTTGCTTTTGATTTCAGAACTATATATAATGGCTTTAGTTTCTGTTTTGTAAAGATCTTTCCTGTTTAAAAGATATAAAAATGAACTCGGTTATTTGTATTATTTCTGATACTTTTGACTGTGACAATTTTGGTTTACTAAAAGAAATGAAATAGTTGAAAACAACTGAGTTTGCTTTCATAATTATGTCAAGTTGACAACTTGGACACAATAGAAAAAAGATCCAAGAACTCTTATGACAACAATGAAATCGAGAGCTAGGGTCTCAAATTTTTTAGGTGTAAACCCGTTATTTAGGCTTTTATGAGAGTTAGACTCGTAAGCTCTTTTTTCTAAGCTCACATTTTAAGACTCACCTTTAAAGATTGTTCAAAAGTTGAACCTCAAAGTTGATTTCCGAGATTTAGATCACAAGAATCTGGATATGAATTCCGTTTCTAGCAAAGATTAGACTTTGTCATTTTTGTACATAACTATATGTTTTGTCTTTGCACAATTCAATCCCGACTTTCTGTACGAAACTATGTTTCATTTTTTTGAGAACTTGATTTTGGCATATCTGTACAAAACTATGTTTTGTCTTTACGAGAATAAATCCCGACTTTCTGTACGAAACTATGTTTTATCTTTTTTGAGAACTCGATCTCGGCATATATGTACAAAAGTATGTTTTTTCCTTGCGATTATAAATCTCAAATTTTTGTACGAAACTATGTGTCATCTTTTTTGAGAACTCGGCATAATTTCTTATGAATTGCTTCGGCTTGCCCATTGCCTTGAGGATTATGCGGCGTTGAATTACTAACTCCATCATGTGTTTCTTGTATAACTCGTCTCGTCTCATCTCCGTGTATACAAGCGAGTAGGGTGCCATTCGCACTTTTTTGGTAAAATTTTTCGTCGATTTGTGAATAGAAAGTGCATTTAGCCTTGAGTCGGTGTGATGTCCATCTATCAACTAGAGTTTTTCCATTGATGATGTACGAGAGTATGTTCTTCAATCTTTTTTCACCTAGCTCAGGATGATTCCTGATATCCATGTTGGCTTCGTCTGTTATATCCACAATTGCCGAGACAAGGGCAAAGTCTCCTTTTGGCAAGTTGATACTTAGTCTATCTATACTATTGATCAGAATAGTTCTCCTCTGAATGGGATCAGTTGTTGACGATAAAGCTGCTAAGGCATTGATAAAAGCGTTTTTGCTACTTCTATCAAGTTAGTTGAGCATAGTGGTAAGTAAATGGGAATTGTCAAGCCAAATACTCAGAGATGCTTGTAATCAACCTATCTACTACTAGATCTTATTTCAAGTAACCTACCATTTTGTCACTATGATAGGCTATGATATTGAGTGAGCTTGCAAATTAGACAATAGGACAAACTACACTAAAAGACAAAATAAGAACATAATTTAAATGATCAGAACAGAGAAATGACCTAAAAACGGAGCACAACAATTGCAATAAGATAGAAATAAGATTTAAGGCATAGATCTAAAGGATATGGAGGTCGATCGGCGGTAAATTTGCTGATCCCAACTCGCCAAACTCTTTTGAGCGATCTCCAGAGCGGGACAAGGCTAGATCAACCTGTTCTCACGTCGAATATCCCTAACCGGATCGGATGATCCATTACGGCGCTAGCCGTGATCAAGCCGAACCAGAAGCATTAAGTTAAGCCCAACTCGTCTAACAGGCGACCCACAAGCTAGATCACTCTTCGGCGGATCAAGCCATCACTCACATGGCACTCGGTCTTCGATTCCATTGGCGCTAGCCTTAGGTCACGACCCAAATCAGATCTCTCTTGATCAAGGAGAGATCAGCATTAGTCTTAGCCATGTGAGAAGAGATCGGAGTTCAGATCATGGCTAAAATGGCAAGAGAATCAACGGATTAACCTCGGATCAACCTATCCTCGAGATCCACACGGATCTACTCGCGCCTCATGGATTGAGTGGAGATGAATAGGGTAGATCTAACTTGCATAAACATAAAGAACTTAATTGAAATTGCAGAAAGTAAAGATGAAGAACACTATAAACTTAAATCATAAACTTCATTAAAGCATAATCATAAAAAAAAGTACCTTAAACAAGCATAAAGGAAACAACAATAAAAATAGAGAGAGTTTTTCTGGTAAACATCAGATAAAAATGATACGAGAGTGATTAGAGAGTATTTATAGGGTCATTTGCCTAACCCTAATACTCAAACCAACTTAAGTCGGTCAACCAGGAATCATGCCCTCGGAGTCCTTGCGCGAGCTTGGGCACCGAGGAGTGGTTCTTGTCTCTGTCCTCGGGGATTAAGACTGAGTGGATGGTCCGAGTGTAATAGAATCATCTTCCCTCGCGGCAGATAGGTTAAGGCTGGTGACTAAGGCATCTTTTCCTGAGCGTTCCAAACAGTCCTCGCCCTGCGATCCACGAGGTAGCAATCCGAGTTTGCACGATCTCTTTCGCCTAGCAGCTGATCCAATTGTCCTTAGCTCCAGTTTTAGCTTCTTTTTGCTCATTTTCCTAAATAAAACTCCAAACTCCAAATGCAAATGCAAAGAAAGCAAAATAGACCTAAAAAGACCTAACTAAATGGAAAATCTATCTAAACAGATGCAAAACTACCTAAAACAAGACTCTAAAACTATCAAAAATCACACACATCAGCTCCCCTAAACTTAGATCTTTCTTGGCCTCAAGCAATTGCAATGACCTAAGGTGGAAAAGCTGCACACAAAGTGGGAACATCTTGTCTAACAAACAATTTGTTTAAGCTAAACCGTAATCCACACATGGGCTCTATCATTTTGGAAACCGCAATATAGTCATCCTCGAACATAGCATTCAACCTATGGATTCCTATCACCTAAGCTGGTCTCTAAAGGTACAAGTCTAATTCCTTATTTCTTTTTGGTGCGGTCCTCAAAAGAGACTAGAGATCAACAAGTACATGTTTTGACTTCCCTAAGCTTAGCATGATCATTTTTCAACTTAAATGGTTCCCTCTCATTAAAATTTTGCTGCCCGATTATTCATTTTTTTCTTTTTCCTTTTTCTTTTTTCTTTTTTTTTCTTTTATTATGCCTTTTTGGCTTTTCTGAAGTTGCCTTGCACAATGAAAGGTTACGGGTTTACGCTTCCATCCAAGTTGCTCCACCAACCCACATATGGAGTAAGTTAGCATATATACATGGATGTGAAAGGCTACGGGTTTACACATCCTTCCAGCCGCTTCACCTTTACCACTTACTCGGTTTAAGTTCTTTGCGAGCAGCTTAATTTTTCATTTAACTTTTGAGAGGGTTTTACCAAGCACACACTTTTGGATCATGCTAAACATAAAGAAGGAAGGTATTGATGCATCTCTAAGCTCTAAATTGGAAGTTTAAGTCAATTTTAGAAGGAATCAAACTAGACATATTCAAAGNTATTCAAAACACAAACCAAGCAAAGTTCACCAAGGCGATGATCCACCCAAAAACTTTCCAAAACGGTTATCTACCAATCAAGAGCATTCACAATGGTTACTTAGCTTAACTTATCAAGATTTTCCCATTATCAAGATCATTCCCACAAAACAAGTTCAAACGCATGAGTCCTAAGTGAATGCAACCTAAAGACTAATCTAAATGGATGCAACTACATGATCACTCTATTTTTTAGGTTTCATTTTCAAAAAATATCAAATTTTTAGGTTTTTTCTATGCCTTAAGTGCCATGAAAGGCAACAATCAAATGCACAAACTAGATTTTTACAACCTAAAC
This sequence comes from Lepidium aucheri, assembly GCA_900406435.1. NCBI lineage: Eukaryota > Viridiplantae > Streptophyta > Magnoliopsida > Brassicales > Brassicaceae > Lepidium > Lepidium aucheri. Next base: position 72,810 of record OVBA01000080.1, on the reverse strand, counting down.
ACATGCATGCAAAAATAGAAAATAAGAATCACAAGAAACGATGTAAGAGTACTCTAGACCCCTCTACCAAACTTAAATCACACAGTCCCTTGTGTGTATAGAAGTCAGAGAGAGTTGTCTAGACAAACAAAACGGAAAACAACTAAATTAAAAATGTATGTACAAAGGGTTGGAGTTTGGTACCTAGAAACCGAAAAAGTGAGCAGTTGAGGCATTCATGTCCTCAAGAGTGTACTTGTGAGGGTTTGAGTACCCTCTTAGAGCTATTCCTTTGTAGGTTGCGATGTGTTGTTGACTGTCTAAATACTCCTCGCGGTCATGGTCGGCGAGGGATACATGCAAGGGACCTTCCTGAGGCGTTTGCTCTCGATCTTACCAGTGCTTCGGGCCCTTCTTCCTGGTCCACTTGTATACTCATGTCGAGTCCATTGATTAGCGTCGCGGTTGCTCGTCTTGCGCTCGGTGTGAGCTAGGACCTGCTGAAGTTGAGTGCCTCCTCGCTGGTGGTGGCAAGTCATGTGTGCGAGGCTCGGGTTCTGTTCTTCTGAGCGATGATTCCAGTCCACCAATTGCTTTCCACATCCTCTTGCGCTCACTCCGCCGCTCCTCCTTTTCCTTCGTGAAGCCTTTCACCTTCTTGAGCAGCCACTTCCTCAACTTTTGGAGCTTCCCAATCCGCTTGTGGGCTTCTTTGCTTGCTGTCCCTTGGTTCTTCTCAGTGAACTCCTCGAAAAAGTAGGATTCAGGATCAACTTCTTCCTCATCCATCTCCTCTTCTGCCTGTTGAGGTTGCTGTCCTCGCTGGGTTTCGCTGAGTAGAGCCGCGAGGGGTAGAGTAAAAGTCACAGTCTCCATTATGGTCAGCGAGATGTATTCTGGGTAAGGTAGAAGTATCCTGGCGCCTTTCTTCTCTGGATGGTCGAACTTATACACAGCTCGCCCATCAACCTCGCCCTTGGCAATGAGGCCTGCCCCTTAAAGATATCGCATGTCCATAAATTGGGGTGGAGCCAAATTGTAATCTTCAGTGTTCAAGGGTACCCCCTTTGCTTCTAGTATCCGAGCAACCACTCCACCAATGTAGATGTGCTTTGGCTTCCCGGATTTCCTCCCCGTTTGCGTTATTGCTCTTTCGCAGTACATGAGGAGGTGCTTTGCTAACACGAACGACATCCCAGAGTTCATTTCATCTCCATTATTATGCAGCCCACTTGGAGTAGTGCCAAAAATCACCTTCATCGCCATGTCCATCTCCCCAAGGTTGATTGGCGAGGTGGAGGGTCTAGCAAAAATCACGTTGGCTATTGCTCTCCTCGCGTAGTTGATGGCTGGGTTGCGGATCCAACTTCCCTTGCTCCGCGAAGAATCATACTCCTTAGATCCGGACAACATCTTCCATACCTCATCGGTATCATTCTCTCCAACATCCGGATATGCCGCTTCTCCGGATTGAAATCCGAAAATCATTTCCAACTCTCTCAATGTCACCGCGTATAGTTTGTCGAACGCGGTGAATGTTATGTACCCAGGTCCATTCTTCTTAATCTTGGCTGTCTCAGACTTTGCATAGATAAGAAGGTCCACGGTGGCGAGGAATTGCAACGTCTCCTCAATGTAAGAACTCGCCACACTATACATGCAAACTTTAATACCAAGCGAGCTAAACACCCTATTTACATCCTCAGTGATTCCCAATTTCCTCATTGTTCCAGAATTTGGGAAGTATGTACCTTTTATCCTAATCGCCTTCAAAGCCTCATATGCCTTGTCGGATTTATCAGCCTCCTTTGTAGCCTTTCCTTTCTTTTCTGTCTCACGCTCCTCGTACGCCTTCCTCACCTCTTTCTTTGAGTAACCACTCCTCTTCAAATCATCGATGATTCAGCGGTACCTCGTGTTCGTTTCCTTCTTCTCAGTCTTCTTCTCTATCTTCTCCTCGCTCTCGTACTCAACTTCCATTGGCGAGGGCTGAGCATACTCACTATCCTTGTCACTGTCCTTGCTTCTTGAGGGCGAGACTATCTATTTCCCCTTCCTCTTCTCCTGAGTGAGCTTCTTTCACTATGAACGAACCTCCATTCTATCAGCTCAGTCGCTAATCTTCTCGCCGATTCCCTTATCGGAATTTCAATTCTCGTCTGTACCCCTGGCTCATCATCATCCGATTGGACAATGAATCGGCGAGGCATGTTTTCAAGGTGGACCGGCGGTGAATCTTCCAGCCCCGCCGCCATCTCTCTTCTTCCAGCTCTTCGTGCATCATTCATGAACTTGCTTCTGAATTCCGTGACCTTTCTCTTATCACCAAAGGACATGCTTGACAAAGGTTTGAATCGGGAAAACTTGAACTTTGGGAGAGAGAGAGTAACTCGCCGGCGGTGAGAGAGTAACTCGGTGAGAGAAGTTAACTCAGTGAGAGAGTTTTTGTTTGTTTGAGAGTTTTGAGATTGGATGAGGAAATCGATGAGGGAGAAGCTTTTTTTTTAGCCGAGTGTTGCAGGTTCTCAAGGAGACAATCTAGGTAGAAAGGAGACAATCTTGGGAGAAGGAGGGAGACAATATCGGCTCCTGAGTTGCTCACCACTTGTCCTCGACGTTGGCGTCATCTCGTCTGTTGATTTCAAATTTTGAACCCTTGACCAATTTCAGCCCTTGGATTGGTCTAATTTTGACTTAACCTCTCCTAGATTTTAGCAAAAAGTTGTTGGTGCGTGGGCCCCACTTTATGATCTGGAACCAAATCAAATTTTGTCCTCATGTGCTCCTCAGCTAACCTCCTTGCTCAACCTCCTTGCTGCATACACCGAGGCCTGACTACCCATTCAAAAAAACCCAAGCTTGAACTGCCCTTATTGCTTTTCTTTTGACTATTCTGAGTCCTAATAGGCTCCTTGTTGTGATAATATCTAAAACCACAAAGAATTAGCCACATTGTCAAAACAGGCTCCAATTAAAGCATTTATACTACTAAGCTTCATGTTCAAGATTGCACTGAATAGTAGGTTCATATCAATCATAATGAGGTGTATTTGACTAGAACTTCCTATATAAAAGGATATTGAGGTGTGCAAGTAGGTTCATGAGTGGTGTTCAAGGCAATGTGAACACTACTCGCACACCCTCCTCACCTCATATCCTGAGGGGTTCGGGTTCTTTGTCAAATTTTCTCACTCCTTGCTTTGTTGCCTTCGAGGGTTAGGTGCGAGGTCTACTCTCTCTTGGCTTAATGAGGGCATTACTTCCTCAAATTTTGCCAAGAGTGTAGCCAAGGCTCCTTGAACCTGAGATCAAAATTCCAAACACCCAATAACAACAACAATAAACTAGCCAAGATTGTTCTTAAAATTAAACAAAGCTAAATTTACTTTAAACGAAATTAAAAAGAGTTTTCAAAAGTAAAGGATAGACATGGGATTCCCTCCCAAGTGGGCTTGTTTAGAGTCACAAGTTTGACTCTTCATACACCTCTTAGTATGGGTTTGCAAAGGGAACCAGAGCTCCCTCATTTGCATCCCCGTCCATCCCCCTATTGTTCCTTTAATCTCAAAGCATTGCCTGTCGATCATAGGCTTCTTTCTTCCTTCCTTTAAGTCAAATATCATACCAACTCCCTCTCCAACCTTTAGTTCAATGGTCCTGTTTCGCACATCTATCAAAGCTCCTACTTACGCCAAGAATGGTCTACCCAACAGTACTGGATCAGTAGGTTCTTCATCCATCTCTAATACCACAAAATGAGTAGGAACCAGCACACTACCCACACTTATTGGTACATCCTCGATCAGTCCCCTTGGCTTCCTTGTTGTTCTGTCCACGAGGACCAATGAGATTTTGCAATCCTTGAAGTTTAAGTACCCCAGCTTTTGTGCAATGATTAGTCGGATCAAGCTGATGGATGCTCCAAGTTCACAGAAGCAGTTAATGAACGTTAGATGCCCTACTACACATGGAAGTGTGAAGCTTCCCGGATCACCCAACGTTTCCACGATGAACATTTTCCTTTGATGTGGAAGAACTGGTACCAATACTGATCCAGATGATCGAATCCCAACAGCCATATATTTATCCTCTTGTTCCTTAAGCGAGTCCTTCAAAAATTTATTGTATTGCGGAATTAAGGCAAAAGCGTCCAAGATAGGAATCTTTAGCTCTATACCGCTCATTTTCTTATCGAAGAGGACCTTCTGTTTCTCTGCTTGATTCTTCTTCAAACATGAAGGGAAAGGTGCTTTGGCTTTGGTTGCAACTACTGGTGCAACTCCTTCTGTAAAATTCAGGTTGGGAATGTCTGGTTCTTTTCCTTGCTGCACAGGCAGGCGAGGGCTCTCCTTGAGTTGTGCAGTTTCCTCAGTCGTTAGATCATCATCAACCTCTCCTCGCGGCTCAGGCCTGCGAGGTGTGTCCCCAAGTTGTATGCAACCAGCTTTATTCTTGGCCTATTCTGCCCCCTCCAGCTTGAATAATGCTGTCCTCAGCGTTTTCTTTTGGTCCAACCACTGATGGGAGCACTTTTTCAGTTCTGAGAGTGATTGACTGAGCCGTATACTCCTTTGGGTTTTGAACGACTTTTCCGAGTAGCTGACTAGTAGCCTTAGTGGATGGTGATGCTTGGTTGCTTTCCAGATACTTTAATCGTGCATTGAGGGTTTCAAACTTACAGTTGAGGTCACTATAGCTTGCATCGATTCGGCTATGTACATCGCCAAACTTCGTGGTCATTTCCGCTTAGTGGGCTGTTTAGCTTTGCAATATTTGTTGGAGCATATTCATCATGTCTGGTTGGTCTTCTTTTGTTGTCAGAGGTTGAGTTGGAGCTGTTGCCAGCTTAAGGCTCTGCTGCCATTGTTCCTTGGGTATCCAAGCTTGTTGCTTCGGTGGATTCACTTGATCTTGTGGTTTTGCTACATTCGTGCTTCGATAGCTCAAGTTCGGGTGTTGTTTGTAGTTGACCCACTGCTTACATCTACTTTGATTCTGAACAAAACAAATCTCCTCCAATTGCTTGTCTTCACCCTCTTGTACCATTTCCTCTTCCACAAGATTGACTTGCTTGCTGTGGACCATTAGCAACTTGTCTAGCTTCTCATAAAGTTTCTTCAGCTCTTTACGGGTGGAGGTGTCCAAATCAGAAGTTCTCCTGACAGCTCGGTCATACTCCTCGCCGTACTGTCCATCAGCTAGAGCAAGATTTTCTATTAATGCTCTTCCCTCGTTGATCTCCTGCTGTAGAAAGCTCCCATGACTTGCGGTGTCCAACAACATACGTATCGGGTGAACTCCTTGGTAGAAGTTGCTGAGGATAGTATCCTCCCTGAAACCGTGATGAGGAGACTGAGCTTGATAGGTGTTGTATATGTTCCACGCCTTTGCCAATGACTCAGAACTCTGCTGACCAAAATTTGATATGTTGTTCTGCAGTTTGGTCGTCCGTGAGTTGGAGAAAAACTTGGTGAGAAATAGATGCTTGCACTCTGACCAAATGGTGATGGATCCGGTGAGAAGGTGTTTCTCCCACTGATGAGCATGATCCCCAAGAGATAAAGGAAAGAGCCTGAGCTTCAGCGTATCCTCACTCACTCCATTGATGTGAGTGAGCGAGCATAGTCTCTCAAACTAATCGAGATGGTAGAGGGGGTCCTCCGAGGGTAGGCCATGGAATTTGTTGTTCTGGACCATCGAGATCAATCCACTCTTGATCTCGAAGTTATTGTTCTGGATCACTGGCGATTGGATCCCATTCCGTATTGTGTGTGTACTCGGGGCATCGTTTGCACCAATACAACGAGGCAATGAGCTGGGTTTTGTGCTCGCGCCTAGTGGGCGGCCACATTGACCAAAAGAGGTTTTCCGTCCGTCGTCGTTCCCGGTGTGGTGTTGTCCAGATCTGGCTGTTGTTGCTGCATTCTAGTACAGCCTCGTCTGATCTCACGAGTGAGCTGGTTGATGTCGTCTATGGGTGGTGGAAGGTGGTGAAAACCTTTCGATCGTGTGTGCATCAACCAACTAACTCGCACTGACTACTCGCTTAACTCTCAAGAGTTAACGTGAGGGTAATGAGTTGGTGTCTATCCTTGGTGCCAAATGGCAAGGGTTACCTGCAAGGCCTACAAGGACAGAAACAACGACTTGTCAATAAAATGGAAGCTTGGTCCTTATAGATCCAAGCTGAGTGAAACACAGACAAGTTATAATATCACTAACACACAACCTGATCCTAAGACTAGTAAACTATAAATGGAAAAAGCAAATCCGATTTGGCAACGANCCTAAGACTAGTAAACTATAAATGGAAAAAGCAAATCTGATTCGGCAACGACGCCAATTTGATAAAAGCGTTTTTGCTACTTCTATCAAATCAATTGAGCATAGTGGTAAGTAAATGGAAATTGTCAAACCAAATACTCAGAGATGCTTGTAATCAACCTATCTACTATTAGATCTTAGTTCAAGCAACCTACCATTCTGTCACTATGATAGGCTATAATATTGAGTGATCTTGCAAACTAGACAATATGGCAAACAACACTAAAAGACAAATCTAAAACAGAATTTAAATGATCAAAAGAGAGAAATGACCTAAAAACAGAGCACAACAATTGCAATAAGATAAAAATAAGATTTAAGGCATAGATCTAAAGCATATGAGGTCGATCAGCGATAAACTCGCTGATCCCAACTCGCCGAACTCTTTTGAGCGATCCCTAGACCAGGAAAAGGCTAGATCAACCCGTTCTCACGGCGAAGATCCCTAACTGGATCGGATGATCCATTACGGAGCTAGCCGCGATCAAGCCAAACCAAAAGCATTAAGCTAAGCCTAACTCATCTAACAACCGACCCACATGCTAGATCTCTCTTCGACGGATCAAGCCATCACTCACATGGCACTCGGTCTTCGATTCCATTGTGGCTAGCCTTAGGTTACGGCCCAAATCAGATCTCTCTTGATCAGGGAGAGATCAACATTAATCTTAGCCATGTGAGAAGAGATCGGAGTTCAGATCATGGCTAGAACAGCAAGGGAATCAACAGATTCACCTCCGATCACCCTATCCTCGAGATCCACACGGATCTACTCGCGCCTCATAGATTGAGTGCAGAGGAATAGGGTAGATCTAACTTGCATAAACATAAAGAACTTAATTGAAATTGCAAAAAGTAAAGATGAAGAACAATATAAACTTAAATCATAAACTTCATTAAAGCATAATCATAAAAAAAGTACCTTAAACAAGTATAAAGGAAACAACAATAAAAATAGAGAGATTTTTCCTGCTAAGCATGAGATAAAAATGATAAGAGAGTGATCAGAGGGTATTTATAGAGTCATTTGCATAACCCTAATGGTCAAACCGACCTAAGTTGGTCAACCAGGAATCTTGCCCTTGGATTTCTTGTGCGAGCTTGGGCACCGAGGAGTGGTTTTTATCTTTGTCCTCGGGGGTTAAGACTGAGTGGATGGTTCGAGTGTAATAGATTCATCTTCCCTCGTGGTAGATAGGTTGAGGCTGGTGACTGAGGGATCTTTTCCTAGGCGTTCCGAGCAGTCTTCGCCCTGTGATCCACAAGGTAGCAATCCGAGTTTACACGATCTTTTTCGCCTAGCAGTTGATCCAATTGTCCTTAGCTCTAATTTTAGCTCATTTTTCTCCTTTTCCTAAATAAAACTCCAAACTCCAAATGTGAATGCAAAGAAAGCAAAAGAGACCTAAAAAGACCTAAGTAAATGGAAAATCTATCTAAACGGATGCAAAACTACCTAAAACAAGACTCTAAAACCATCAAAAATCACACACATCAGGCATCAGCTGATATGTTTTCCGCTCAAGAGATCTTGTTAATTCTGAACTTCAACTCCTTTGTTAGATCTTTAAAAACTTTCAAGTATTCTTCTATTTGATCGTTCTTTGTGTCGTAGCCGCCATTGACTCTATTAATGACTAACTACGAATTGCAATAGCACTCAATTCGTGAGGCTCCGATTTCTTTCGCTAGTCAGATTCCTGTGATAGCACTTTATATTTGGCTTTGTTATTAGATGCTGGGAAAGCAAATCAGAAGGATTGCTCTAATTTTTTTCCAGTTGGACTTTTTAGCCAAATTCCAACTCCATATCCATGTTGCGAAGATGATCCATCGACAGAGAGCTTCCAAACTTGAAGGGTTTTGTCTAGTTCCAATGCTTCCAACTCGGGAGACAACTCTTTGAGGAAATCTGCTAGGACTTGCGACTTTGCCCTGGTTCTTCCTCTATACTCAACGTCATACTCGCTGAGTTCTACAACCCACTTAGTTAACCTTCATGACTGATTATGACTATGCAATATTATCCTTAATGGATGGTTGGTTAGAACGATGTTTGTATGAGACTAAAAATATGGTCTCGACTTTCTTGCAAAAGTGACAACGGCGAAAGCAAGATGGGTACCGAGACTTAGCTCCATCAAGAAGCTTGCTGGTGTAGAAGATGGGATGCTGAATTCCTTGATCTTTCCAGACTAGTATGCTGCTTACTGCTGATACCATAACTGTGATGTATGTCGGTTCTCCTTCTTTGGGTTTTGCCAAAATTTGAGGTGCTGACAAATACTTCTTTAACTCGGATAATGCATTCTCATATTCCTCGTCCCATGTGAAGATTTTATTTCCTCGCAGTAACTGATAGAATGGGAGGCAGTTATCCATTGACCGAGATACAAATCTGATCAGCGCGATGATTCGTCTAGTAAGCCTTTGTACCTCTCGTGTGTTCCTTGGAGAAGGTAACTCTTGAACTGCCTTAGTTTGTTTAGGATTGGCATCTATTCCTCTTTGAGTTACAATGTATCCGAGGAACTCTCTTGAACTCTTGAGCTTTATCTGGTATTCATTTAACGTCTTGAAGCATCGAGCTAAGTGATCCACGTCCTCAGCTTTCCTAGAGTTGACTAGCATATCGTCGATATAGACTTCCATTGTCTCACCGAGTTGTTCTGCAAACATTTTGTTGACGAGTCGCTGATACGTTGCTTCTGCATTCTTTAACCTGAAAGGCATGACCTTATAACAACATGTTCACCGCTTAGTTATGAACAAAGTCTTTTCCATATCGTTTGGGTGCATCCTGATTTGATTATAACCTGAGAAGGTCTCCATGAACAAAAGAAGTTTGTTTCCAGTTGTTACCTCGACGATTCAATCGATACTTGGTAAAGGGAAATTATCCTTTGGGCAATCCTTGTTTAAGTCGGTAAATCTACGCAAACTTGCCATTTTCCATTCTTTTTTGGTACCACAACCGGATTGGCTAACCATTAGGGGTATTGCACTTCAACAATAGACCCCACATATGTGAGCTTCTTGAATATTATCTATAACTTCTTTAGTCCTATTGGGACCTAGTTTCCGTCTTTTCTGCTTAATTGGTTTATACGTCGGGTCGAAGTTCAGCCTGCGACTCGCTATTCTTGGATCAGTTCCTAGCATATCCTTTGGTGGCCACGCAAATTTTGCCATGTTGTGCTCTAGAAGTCGGATAATTTTTCCTAGATATCATTATCTAAGTTAACTCTGATGATGACGCATTTTGCCGAGTATGAAAGATTGATATTAACAAGCTTGAGCGTTGATTTATCTGGTTTCTTAGGAGCTGGAAGCTCCGAGATAGCTTTGCTATTGATTGATGTTATGATTATGCACAATTTTTACATAGTTTTAACTCGGCAATGAAGCACGTTCTAGAGATTTTCTGATCTCCTTGCAGTGTATAAATCTCTATGTTGGTTATAATCTTGAAGCGTTGATAATAGCTTCACGGGATAACTTTCATTGCATGAATCCATGGGGTTCCGAGGATCATGATGTAAATCGGCGACTTGTCGACCACCAAAAGCTTGATCCATCTCGAAAATTCCTGCAACTCGAACAGAAAGCTTAACAGTTCTTATTGCATTGATCAAACTTACATCAAACACGGTTAATGTTCTATCCACCGGTTTGATTCTCATGTCTGGTAACGCCATCTGGTCCAGAGTCTATTTGAAGATTAAGTCGACTGAACTTCCAGTGTTGATGTGTATCTGAGATACGTCGCAGTCGGCAACTTGGAGTTTGATGACCAGCGGATCATTGTGCAGGAAACTTACTCCTTCGAGATCCTCCAAAGTGAAAGATATCTCTGAGTGTACTGACTTGAAATTCTCCGATAGAGCCGCGGGTTTAAGATTGATCGCAGCTATTACTATCTGCTTGTACTTTTTGATCGATCAGATGATGTCATCACAAGATTGCAGATCTCCCATGATAATGGCTACGTCTACTCAGAGATCCTGGTTTGGGAATTTTGACTTCTTTCCTTACACATTTTTCCTTTTGTGATGTGGCATCTCTTTGGGTTGCCAATTTTTTGGCTGCTTCGCAACTCGGCCTCCTTTCATTTCTGGATCTTGAATTTCTTAGTTTCCTCTTCGGAAACACTCAGTTCGCCTTTACTGTACTTTTCAGCGAGTAATTCATGTAGCTGTTCACATTTAGAAGTCGAATGACCAGCTCGGTTATGGAATGCACAACACTCGTTCCGGTTGTAAATATTGTTCCAAGATTTCTTTTTAACCGGACCTTCAGCTTCGCCGACTTGGAAAGTTGTAGCCGTGTTTGTTCTTCCATTGTTACTATGTTGTCGTGGTTCATGATACTATTCTTTCGACTCTTTCGCTCTAGAGTTTGAGCCTTTTGATTTTTGGCGAGGATCAGCTTTTCCTCGATATACTCGGCGTGCCTTGCTGCTCTGCATAGGGTGTCCGAGACTGTTCTTGGCCAGTTTACAAAGAGAACCCTTTGTAAATCTTCATCACTAACCATCCCGGTTCTCAATGCTTCAATTGTCTTGTCGTCACTAACTTTGGCTTTAGTTATGATTTTCCTGAATTTTGCGAGATACGACTTTAGAGGTTTATAGGATCCTTGTTTCAAGGATTGTAGTTATGTAGTTGAAGTGTCCTGGTTGACAAATATTGGGTATTGCTTCATGAATAACTCGGCTAGCTGATTGAAATCTTCAATCGATCCAGTTGGCAACTTCGTGAACCATGCCAGCTAATCTCTAGTCAAGTTTTTAGCAAAAAATTGACAATACGTTGCATCTTCCTGATCTGGAGGGTAACTCGTCCCACCCATCATTACGTTTAATGCGCTCATAAACTCCAATGGGTCTGTTGTCATGTCGTATGAAGGACAGCACATTCTCGGTCTGCGATTTACCGAGATCTTTCTCAGTCTCAGAGAGAATTGAGAGTTGCGAGCTTGAGCTAAAATTTTTCCAATCTCAGGTGCTGAGCTGGTCGGCTGATGGAACTGAGATCTCATCTCTTCCATCATTCTGAACATTGTAGCTACATCTAATACGGCTGGTATGTGATGTCTAGGAATGTGCTGCGTGGGAGTTGGTCCTTGTCCTAGGACATTAATTTGCTGTGAACTCGGCGTACTCCCGAACAGATTCCTTTGAATGATAGCGAGTACATCCTAGTTTAGTTGGTTAGTTTAAGCTCGAGGAAAGACACTCTATGTTCCTTTGATCTGCAGCTTCTTGCAAGGCTAGCAAGTTTTGCACCATAACTTCGAGTGATGGCAGCTCCGTGGGTGGTCCAAGGAGCTCAATAACCTCATGGGATTCTTCTCAGACTTCTTCCTACGTCTGAACAGAGTTCATAGTTGGTCCGAGAGTTGGATCTACTTGCTCCCAAAGCGGATCAGGAATTCTTCTTTCCGGTGAGCAAAAATCGTGAGGTCATCTCCTGACATCCTTGCGATTGACGATCTTCTTCTTACTTTTGTGCAAAGAAATCCTTCGATGTTTTCCCCACATACGGTGCAAAGGGTTATAAATCCAACTCTGAGATTAAAGAGGCAGAGAGGACAAGGATCATTTATTAATTTGAAGAACAAAGAGACTGAACAATGCAAAGATGCCGAGTTGATTATTATTGCTCAAGTTTTGTGCCAAAAATTTGATCCTTTTTTCAAATGTCTCCATCTCTATTTATAAAGCACAAAGGCGGTTACAATCTATTTGAAATAGGAAAGATTACATTTTATTTAGATTCTAAAGATTCTTACAAGATTTTTGGAAATTTTTCTCATCCGAACAGGAAAATTTTCATTTATCTTTTAATGATGTCTCGCCCGAGTTCTTGTCATCTCGACAAGTTGCCAAGAAAATATTCGTCCGAGACAATAATGAATGCCCGAGATGGATTCGTCAACTGAGCTGCTGAGTTCAGGACTTGGGGACTTCATCCATTAATTGTTATAGTGGACCGAAGTAGGATCTCGGATCCACCTCCAACATGATTGTGATGATATCACAGCTATAAAAAAGGACAGTCCCATTGCTGTCATGAAGGATCTACGCCGAGCCTGCCAAACAAAGGGCACATTTCCAAAATATTGCAATGTTACATTTTAGATAATCTGCAGGTGGTTTTTGTCCATTGAGGAGAGCTCGCGAGTTTTTTTTTTTTTAATGGCTTAATGGCTTTTAATCATCTCCTTTATATTTTTCAGGTAGAAGGTTCGATTCCTAGTGCCTTGAGAATTTATAAAGTGGTTACACCACTAGACTACTTGTTTTCAGCAAGTTATGTAAAAAAGTTTTAACTTAAATGAAAATTATTGTTTTAGAAAATAGAAATCATCTTATTTAAAATATTGTTTAAAAACTGTATTTACATATTAATCGGTGTTTTTCTTGCAATATAAATGATCTGAATATGAACTTACATTTTGAAACTCATTTAATAAATATGCGTGAGTTAGATCACTATATATCCGAGCTCATCGAATACTGAGATGAGTTGAGATGAGGTGAGCGAGGTAACACTAACATAGTCTGTTAATTTTAGTCAATGCGATGATAATTTTGTAATTGATTTTTTTTTCACAAATCATAGCAATGGTAGTTTAAGTTCTTAAAAGATTCGAAATAGGTGGATTATGTTGATGTATTAACTTTTCTTTTTGGTTGATTTAGTAATCTTCCCATTTATAAATGCATGTTTCATCTATTACTCGATTCTCAAAGAACTAACGATAAACATAAAAAGGTAAGATATCAACGATGAAACTTGTAATATCATCAACAAACCACACCTTTATTTCTTGAAGTAAACACATATAACAAGTGAAGCACCTTGGTATAATTACAGATCAAACTTATAGCTGAAGTTGGTAGATTGTGTACAAAGAAGGTGAGAAAGAGAGAGAGATCTCTTCCATTACGTAGCAAAGTTGGTCTGGACTTTGCTTACCAGATGCTCTCCATAGACAGCTCTTTTGAAAACTTGGGATCCTCCTCTCCCTCCAGGATACTTCTGTTTACATATATCCAATGGCTCCACCACGGCATCGAAGTTAGTCTGTTCATTCAAGATAAAAACATGATTCCAAATCCAACTGTTGAAACACACATAAAATGTTAAAAAGTTAATAACCTCGTAGAAGAACGCCACACAGACACGATATTGAGGAGAATTGTTGATCACTCGATGTAGCGTGGATTCGTACAGACCATTAGAAAGTATCTACAATTATGATTACAAAGAGGTTCAGAAATGAATATTCAAGAAAAAGAAGTAGGAGTGGGAAGAATAAACCTTTAACATGTCGCCAATGTTGCAGACAAATGATCCAGGGATGGGAACGGCTGATACCCAATCGCCACTCAAGTTTCTCACCTTTTCAAAGTTAGAAATGTCTAGTCAGGACCAAGATCACTTCTTCACGAAAACATATAATCAAAGGAGGATCATAGTAATAATGTTAACCTGAAGAGCAGTTTTGTCATCATCTTGATTCACAAGAGTCAACAAGCCTGCAGAGTAAAGTTTTGCCCATTGAGACAAGAAAGCTATGAAGAGAGAATCAGAAATCCAACTTGATGATATCATTTCAGGCTTATAGTAAATTACCATAATCAGTGTGAGCTCCACTGGATCCAGAGCGTGGTAAGCAGCAGATAGTTGGAAATGGTAAGTTACTCGAGACTCAGACGGAATTCAAGTAAACAGAAGGAGAAGTAGCAGAAATTTACCATCCGATATCATTTTGTGGAAAGCCATTTGTGATCGGAGCACCTGGATAGCCAATAAGACGCATCACCCAGAAAGGGTTACCGGCCATCTTTCCCTCGAACTCATAAGGTGATCCACCAAGAGCTAGTGAGATTCCTCTCAAGATCTTTTTAGAAAGATCTGAAACCATAAAATGATATCACAAACTAAGAATGCTTCTGAGAAACACAAAATTCACATAAATTATGAAACAGAAAGGGGTGATAAAAACACCTGTACAAAGCTTAATATACTCTTCCATTAACTCTTTGAACTGTAATGGATTCTCTGGCCTTCAATTCAAAAATCCACCAAAAAACATGAGAGTAAAAACTGGTCTCAAAATGAAGCAACATAACCATATAAGAAATCGAATATAGATTACCACTGGTTTGGCCCTTCCATGACTTTTCCAATATCCCCATACTTCCCCTCTTCGAACTCTTTGTAACACTGTCCGTCCATAGTAGAATCAAAGACATCAGGAGAATCACATGCAAAACTAGTAGTCTTAAGGACACAAACACATACATCAATGGCTTCGTGGATATCTGGTTTTCCCTTGGTTACGTTCTCTCCAATCTTCTGATATCCTCTGTTCACAGGATATCGATGATATGATCTTAGATTGTTCCAATTTAGAAAAGAATTTCTGCATAGACAAACCTATATCCAGCAGCTGGAGTCAACTTGATCTTAAGTTTCTCCTCATAAGGAAGCTTGAAGAACTCACGCGTTGTCTCTCTGACTTCATTTATAAGACACTCTGACATTCCATGGCCTATCTGCTCAAAATCAGATCTTTTTTAAAAAAAGGAACTCAATTTCGAACATAAAGCTAACGAATTGAACTTCAATTTAGTACCACGTAGAAGAACCCGGCGTCTCGACAAGCCTTATCCAGTTTCCGGACAACGTCCACCACTCCAGCATCCTCTGACATGTCGGGATCATCACACTTGGCCAATAAAGGAGATATGTCTGCAATATCATCATCGAATTTGAATTGAGCTTGAACAGAGTAAGTAGACAGAATTTTGGATTTTGATAGTACCGATGACAGGTAAAGATTTGAAGTCCGTGGCCATCTCTCTATCCTTGAGAATCTTCTTCAGATATTTTTTGCTTGTAAATATGGAATCTTATATGTATTTATACGTGGCGGCTTTCAAGGTTCCTTTCTAATCTTACACCAAAACAAGGAAATAAAGCGTGGATTTTGGCTTTCTTAACAGTATAATATGAAGCATCACTATTTTTAGATTAGTCAATCAAGATTCTTGACCAAAACAAAAGATTCTGTCAAGATTCTTTCTTTTAAGAGATTCGAATCATTTGATTACTTTTCTTTCGCATTGAGTATAGAAGTGTACAAAATCAATGAAGAAATACTTGTGCGGAATGAGCTTAAGCTCCAATTGAAACAATATGAATCCATCACGGAAGAATCAACGAACACTAATACTGTATATAATTAGTTTAGGTTTAATCGTATATAGTTTTACAGTTTTGGTTATATTAAATACTTGTATATGTATCCACAACAATTGTATAGTTTCAGAGTTAAGAAGGAATAAAACATTTTAATTTCAAATTCATCTCTCTCCTTCTCTCGAGTTTGTTATAGGTGATATGGTATTAGAGCAGAATGCTATCTCCTGATTCAAGTTCAATTTCATCGATTCTTCTTCAAATTTCTTCCGCTATCTTCTAATCCGATCATAAACTCCTTCAATCCCTCTCGATTCAACTCGTTTTTTTGTTTTTCGAAGCTCAATTGAAATTGACGATGGTGCGAAGAGGAGAAAAACAATGGAATCAAAACATAAGAAATCAAAAAATGCAACACAAACTTTTGTTTATTCAGTTCGATCAAGTTGGTGTGACAAGATCTACGTCTGGGGCTATACTAGATCCATCAATCCACTAAATGATGATTTACAAGTACTCGAGCTCCACCACAAGAGAAACGAAGGAGTCTGCGAGAGGAATGTTTGAAGAAAGTTGTTACACTAAAGAGAATGAAGAGAGAGTCAAAGTATAAACGGGTCAACTCCAAATTAGTTAAACCTACTAATTTTATTGTTGTAACAGCTCAACGGATCTTTTAATTAAACCAGGTTGAAATAGTCGGTTCCCTTTTTCTCTCTTTCAGTCTTCAATTACCAATAACCTGAAAAACCATACAAGTTCTAAACCAGAACCAATGCAGAGATAATTACGCAAATCGACTTCAGATTAATCATCTCAAACTCAATCTGGAA
The DNA here is from genome assembly GCA_900406435.1 of Lepidium aucheri. Taxonomy (NCBI): domain Eukaryota; kingdom Viridiplantae; phylum Streptophyta; class Magnoliopsida; order Brassicales; family Brassicaceae; genus Lepidium; species Lepidium aucheri. The sequence goes on along the minus strand of OVBA01000080.1, from coordinate 56,459 downwards.
ATTAAATCATTCATCTACAAAAAGTTTATAGAGTCGAGTCCACATATGAATTTTTTAGATTATTCAGTATTGAGAAGTTTTTATTGAAATGGAGAAATATTTCAAAATTTATGATAAAAATTAGTTATTTTCAGTCTAAAAGTGTAGTTTACATATGGTTTGATTAATATATACATCCCTATATTTTTTTGGGAAATTACAGTTCATGATAATGGTTATTTCTATATTTTCAAAAATAAGAACCATCAAATGAATAGGAATTTTTTAAAAAAAGATGCCATAATACACTTACTTAATAGTTCAATATTTGTTAAAAATAAGCATTGCTAAAATGTTATTTTTAATTTTTAATTTTTATTGTATGTTTATTTTCAAATTTGTTGTAATATATTTATGATTATCGTTGTAAATATTTTATTATCAGTCCACCTAACTTGTTATCTTTTATGATTTACGTTATGCCATAACTATATCATTATTCTGTAAAATATATCATTACTAGATCATCGACCCCCTCTTATTTCTCTTATTTCTTCTCACTACTTATGTATACCAATTTATTATCGTAGCAAACAAACATTTATCGTTATAAACAATTTGTTATCGTCACTTAAATAATTAAATAAAGGCAAAAGAAAGAATCATTGTTACTTTGCTAATTTAAAAATTATCACTGTTAAATCATTAATTTTTGAAACATTTATTGATATTTCCTTCATTCACCCTATTATTTACTTCAAAGTTGAAATCAATTTATTTGAGAAATAGTTTTTTAACAATTTGACTAAATCAAGTCTTCAAAGTTTGGGAAAATAGGTAAATAAATCCTGAACTTTACAAATGACATGGAAAAAAACCATGGACATTTTTTATTGATTTTTTTTGTCAACTCAAACAATAATATTAAAACTATTTTTTTCTATTGATATAAAACTTCAAACTCAAAAAACAATGTGAAAAAAATCCTTGAAACATATTTTGAAGAGTTTAAAATGTTTTATTAAATTGCATACTTACATATTCTTTTGGTCGTAAAATGTGTAAGTCTTACTGTTTATATTTTTAATATTGAATGAGTATATTGTAGTTTAGTAAACACAACTGAAACAAAAATGGTACAACTTTGACAAGAAATTTAGGTAATATTAATTTATTACTTAATACAAAGACAAAATTCAAATATATACATATACAAAGAGAAAAATCAAAGTCATAGATAATTATAAATTTTACACAATGTAATCATTTTTTTATTGTTCTTCACCCGAAAATGTCACTATTGTTAGAACCAGTCTTAGCACAAACAGTACTAAAACGAAGGTTCTTGATTAAAAGACTGGAAGAAAATGGGCAAGGACACTTGTGGATTGGATTTGGAGCAAGAGCTAGTTAGCTAAGAACAAGAAAAAATGATTGCCGATTTGGTGTCCTTATTAGACTTAAGTATGCCAAAAAGCCAATGCTTTTTACAAAAGATTGTGCTTCTATTTATAGTTTATAGAGGCGGTTACATGTGTAGAGAATAAAGAAAAATCTACCGTTGTTTGGATAGAGCTGAATCTATTAAGATTCGTGCTAGATTTGTAGAAAATTTCCATGTCGGAACAAGAAAATTTTTATTCTTTGTTTGCTGATGTGTCATCCGACTTCTCTTCACGCTCGAGGAGCCTTCCAAGACGAAACGTTTTGCCAAGTCCAATATATTATCCGAGTTGAAGACTTAGTGTTTGCAATCGGGTTGTTCTTTTGTATTCGACCAATTGTTGTTTGTGGACCAAAATAGGATCTCGGATCCACCTCCAACAACTATGCAACATATAAACGAGATTGTAATATCAAAGAAAGATCGAACATAAATGACATCCAAAAATAGATTTTTATGTATTGTAAAAAAATTAATTAACATTTGTTGTTAAATAAATTAACATTTGTTGTTACTCGTCCACAAAAAAAAGCTAAAACTAAATTTTTCTATTGATAGTCATTTTTACTTGTCACAGCTAGAAAAAATTCGTCGAACAGAAAAAAAAATAGGAAATCTCCAATAAAGACAAAAAGACCAATAATATTGTAACAATTAATATATACACAAATAATAAAGAAAATGTTATGCAACCACAATCTTCTTAACTTTTCTTCTTTTTTTTTCAGTTAACATCATTTTAATATTGCTTATAAGAAACTTTAACTTCTAAAGTAAAATAGTTTGGTTTTTAACTCTCCAAAAGATTACTTTGTGTTTGTTTGTTAAAAATCAGCTTGAACAATTGAGGTAACTATTCATTAAATCTTCAATAGTTATTTCAGGAATTTTATATGTTTGTTTATAATAATTAAGGTATTAAAACTTTTAAAATATTTCATGGTTTTGTCATATTTTTAAAAAGTTTAGGGTTTTAAAACAACAAAATAATGTTCAGAGTTTTTCTCATGTTTTTTTGTAAAGTTGAGGGTTTTTGATCCCATTTTTTCTCAGAGTTTAGATATATTCAAGATCGAAAATTTACACCAGCCCAAAAAAAAAAAAACTTTCAAACGTAAAAAACACTTTATTTTTTACAAACCCCAACAATACATCTTGCAAAAAATATGTCTAGGAAAAAGAAGAAACAGGGCGTTTCTTACGACCATTGCAAAACTGCGTGGTGTTTTTATCCATCTTATCCAACACATAGTGTGCAAGCAAATCATGAGAGTCGACAAGATTTTCTCTGCACAAGAACTCATCGCCACAAAGCCTCTCTATGTCTCTGTAATAATCGTGGACAAAGACATGCGTCTTCGGATTCCCGCCCTTTTTGCTCCGAGCAAGAACCGCCGCCGTGAATATCGACGACATCCTCCCTGGTCCTTCGTGAGCATCGCCACGTGGTCCATCCACAAAGATTACATCCCAATCAACATCGTAGACGTGATTTGGCAAATCATTGAGACCAAGTTTGCAGTCCGAGAAGAGGAGATTCTGCACAGGACGGCATTCGTTTCCGGCCGCTTCTTTCGTCGCCTTGACGAGCTCTCCGGCTTCATGAGCTTTGGTCGTGTATTGAACGTCAAACACGTCGATCTCCGGGTGGATTTCTTCGAAGTAAGCAGCGTAGTAACGATTCTCCTCAACGAAAACTGTTCGACCGTTGTGGTTTAACGATTTCCAAAGAAGAGTTTCGTGTGTTAATCCAAAGACGAGGAGATTGCATGGCGGAGCGCAACGACGGAGGACGTCGGAGATTAATTTCATCTCTCCGTAAGACATGTGGAAACTGTCGTTGGATCTTGACGCATAGTGAAGCAATGCGTTGATGGCACTCGTTGGTAAATTAGTGTTGGAGATTGTTGATGATGATGATCCGCCGGTGACAACGGCGGCTACGGCAGCGGCGACAGAGGTGTTTTTGGAAGGGATTGTGTCTCTAGTGTAGAGGAGACTTAAGAGAAAAATGATGGTGAAGAAAGAGACGAAAGCAAGGAGCCATAAACGAGTCGTGCTTGTTTGTTTTTGGATGTAAGGATGAAGAAGGATGAGCTTCGTGTTTGTATTTCCTGATCCGTTTTTCATTGTTTCTCTTCTTTCCTCTTCTGTGTTTATTGAGAAGAAGAAGATGATTGATTGATTGATTGATGATTTGAGATTTCTCAAATGAAGAAAAATGGGTTTGATTTAAAAAGAAGACAGTGTTGAGTAGTTTCATGAAATGTGAATTATAAGCAAAATATTGTATTAACCTCTTAGAGCAATCAATAAAAAACATTATGATGTATTTATCTTAAACTTTCTAGAAGTTTTAATCCTTTCTTTTTCTACAGAAATGTTTATTTTTTTCTCAAAGTATTTTTTTAATTGCACCAAATTATTTTTTATCTATATAAACGCAATGTTTAAAAATTGAACCCTGGAAACTTCAAAATTGAATTTTTCTCTCGTTTTATATTTACTAGAATACGAATAGGTGTAGTATGTGGTTTGGAAACAACTTGGTTTACGTCCATTGATCGATCAATCGTAATACAATGTAACTAGTCTTTTTCCAAAGAGTGCAATTATTTTCGTCCTTCTTGAATTTATAACTTAATATATTAATGCAAACCAGAACTTCGAATTAAGTGTAATAGTTTCTGTAAGAAGGCTGGAATTTAAAAAGATGTAAACGAGGGTGTATGAGGTGGTTGTTGTATATGTATTAGTGTCGGAATTTTGGTCATTGCAAGAGACATGAGATCTAATTACAGACCAAAAGTCTCTGTCTATGGTTGCTTTGGTTTAGTTCTTAAGAAAACAGCCCAATACAAAGAGATACCGACACGTAAACAGTACAATATTGAAATTTAGAAAATAGTAAAAACTCATTTCGTTTTCATTGGATTGAGATTCGGCCTATACACTTAACAAAAGAAAAACAAGATTTGGGCCATTCAGAAATTTGAATTCTTAAACCCAAACACCTCAAATCCCCAAATGTTGAAAGCCCAATGAGAGACCCCTCCCATAAATTTAATATCATAAACAAAATAAATTCGTGATTATTGGGTATGATGGTTAAGAGATGATGTCCTTATCTTTGTACCAATACAAAATTTATACAGCTACAATCCAAATCTGTTAGGTATAATTTGCAATACAAGCTATGCAATTCTACTTCATTTCATGTACAATTTTCTTATGTCATCGTCTACTTATATAATTCTTGTTATATAAATCATGTTGCATGAATACGTTACACGTGGACGGTTCGGTAGTACCATCAAAAACATACTGGAGTTTTTTTACATATCATTCTATAATTGAGGTCATCTCATTAATATATTATCATAATAGTTTGGTGGACGTAAAAAAGGCTATTCAATGTTGCAATTTGATAAATTGTAATTCATTGGCAATATTTTATGCTTATAAACTATACTAAAAAACAATATAAACACATATTGCTTTTATAGTTAAACGTGTAGAATGTTTTTATTATACAACTATATGTTTTTGTTACAAAACTGTTGTGCAATTTGCATGCCACAATTGGTACAAACTCGGTCTATGGAAAGGCCCCCGGGAACTCAAAACATCAGAAGCTGCGTTATCTCTTGCTGAGTCTGTTGAACTCGTGTGAGTTTGTGAACATATCAGAAAATTATATCTTCAAATTCACTTACAAAATTAATCAAGCGGAGAGTGTTACAATTCTAAGAATTCAATGATATTGATCAGAACTCAATGCTATAATGAGAAAAGTATATATAATTAAGTGTTTAATTATATGTTTCTTTCCATCGAACATTGTCCCAATTAACAAAGTTTAAACTTTAGTTAGAGATTATATTTTGTTAATATAATTGTTGAAAAAATAATATGCCAGAATACTAGGTTGAAAAAGGGACCAAACGACCAATAATATCTTATATATTATAGACACTTTCATTTTGACCGTGTTATAAACTATAGACTAAAATTAACATAAGGTTCATAACAACCTTTAAAAATAGGATCAAGGTATTTTTGTTACAGATTTTAATACAAAAATTCAAATTTTGACAGAAAAAATCGAATAAAAGTAAAATTTAATATATAAAAACATTTCGTTTATAAATTCGATTATTGATTCAATTATGGTTTGGTTTTGGATTAGGTTTTTCTGGTATATAGATTTAGGATGCATTCTGATATTTTGTCGGGTTCAGTTTATCTAATTTGGTATTTTGGTTATTTTGGTTTAAGACATATTCAAATATTTTATTTTTCAGATATAGTTTGGTATGGTATAGATCGAGTTCGGATTCGAGTACTTTTATATAAAAATTCAAAATTTGAAAGAAAAAAAAAACTCTAAAATTTGATTATTGATTGGTTCCATATGAGGTTTGAATTCCGTTTTCTTTTTTAAATATATAGGTTTATGACCTATACAGTGTTTAGTGGGGTTTGATTTGGATTAGATTCTTCTAATTCACATTAATTTTATTTCGTGTTTTGGAGTACTCCTAGAACAATATTTCCAAAACAATATTCAAAATATCAATTCGAATCTAAGAACCAAATAAACACGGATTAAAAAAAAAATCAAAGTCTCACGCTATAACATGGGTTGAATCCTAGTATATTTTTAAAATGATTAACGACTAATCAAACATTGAAGCATGTGAGATTAATTCAGATATAAATTTAAATACAAATTTTGAAATTTGTTAGACGCTAGTGATACAGCAAGGTAGAGTGTAACGCCTAGAGTTTAACCAATTAGAGATTAAACAGATATTAATCAGAAATTAGTTTTTCAATTGATTTTATGTTTTAATCTTATTAATCAATAATTTAATGTTACTATAGATTGTTTGCTAGTTATATTCAGCATCATAATAACATTGATTTTTTTTTTTTTTGTCAACGGCAATATTAATATTGGGCCACAATGGCCGCCCATTAGCCAAATTCCTACATAAATCTTGTAGGTGTTAGGACACGATCCCTAGATGCATGTGCACCTGCCTTTTAGTGGACTTACCACCAGCCACTAGAGTAAATGCCACTTGCTAATAACATTGACTTTTATATATATATATATATATATATTCAAATTCTAAACTAAAAAAAATTTTCTAATCATAGAATACTTTTGTTTATTTAAATATCGAATTCTAAACCATTTATTGTGTATGATAAAAAAATTATTCTAACTAGAAAATGTAACTAAAAGTTTAGTAAATTTTAGAAAATATATAATATTAATTATTTTAGACAGAAATTAATCGGATTAAGCAGATTCTAGGCAGAGGTTGAATCCGGTTAAACATACGAGAATTTGAACTAAGACCATATGCATTGAGGGTCAAAAATATTAAAAAAGCTATTTTTTTAAGAAAAATTGGTAAGAATTGATTCTCATTTGAGAACCCATGAGAACCCCTCAATTTTCTTTCTCATGGGATATATGTCCATTATTAAGTGGTTTAAATTATTTGTAATAGTTTATCTTTCTCATAATTTAAAAATTAATTAAATAAAATGGAAAAATAATATTAAATAAAATTACTTAAATTCTAAATAAAATACCTAAAAAGGTTTTTAAATCGTAATCATATAAAAATTATTAAGTGACAAAAAATTTAGTATATTTGTGTAATTATAAAATAGATAAACGACAATTTTTTTAAAAAAATTTAATATTATATTATATTAATGAGAAACTTAGTGAATATCTGACTAATGGAAATCAAAATTATGGTGGAATTCTAATTAAGTTCTTTCCAAAAAAAATAATGTTATATTAGTGAGAAACTCAATGAATTTCTCACCAATAGAGATGCACTAAGGTTAAAATTAGTGAACATCATTCGCATTTAAAAAAAAGCGTAATTTTAGAAAACATACACAGTAAAAAAACACATCGAACTCGCGTACGCGAGGCACAAAATTACATATTGAAACGCTAACAGAATAAATGCTCTTCTCCGTAACGCATACATACACACAAACAAAATGACACTCTTCTTCGTCTTCTACTTTCTCCTCCTATTTTTTCACCTCCATATCTCCGCTGCATATCCTCTCCCGTCAACGCCAACGAACTACTTCGACTCCTTCTTACCTTCCGATGCCGTTTCACTTCTCTCCTTTAAATCCACCGCCGATCTCGACAACAAACTTTTATACTCTCTCACTGAGCCTTACGACTACTGCCAATGGCGCGGCGTCGAGTGTGCTCAAGATCGCGTCGTTCGTCTTTCTCTTGGCGGCGTTGGTCTTCGTGGACATTTCTCTCCGGACACTCTTACTCGTCTTGACCAGCTCCGTGTTCTTAGCCTTGAGAATAACTCGCTCTCTGGTTCGATTCCTGATCTATCTTCTCTCGTCAATCTCAAATCCCTAATACTTAGCAGGAATGGTTTCTCTGGTACTATCTCTTCTTCGTTTCTCTCTCTTCTTCGGTTAAATGTACTCGACTTATCGTATAACAACTTCTCTGGTGAGATTCCTTCTGAGATCAATACTCTGACTCGACTCAGTTCTTTGAATCTCGAGTTCAATCGATTCCATGGTACTCTCCCGACCATGAATCTTCCGTCAATGACGTCGTTTAACGTTTCCGGAAACAATCTAACCGGAAGGATTCCGGTAACGGCGACTCTGTTACGATTCAATGCGTCCTCGTTCTCGTCAAACCCTGGCCTCTGCGGTGAAATCATCAACAAATCCTGCGGTTCACGTTCTTCTTCTCCGTTTTTCGGTGCACCCGAACCAAATGCCACGTCATCATCATCTTCTTCTTCTCAAGCGCCTACTAATCAAAGAGCGGAGACGCAAGCAGATAACGGGGGTGCAGCGACAAGTGGTCCGCCAGTGGTGGCAAGAAAGAGCAAAAGTGGATGGCTAGTGCTCGGGTTCACCATTGGCCTTGCTTCATTGATAGTTCTAGGTCTCTGTCTCGTCGTATATTCATTGGTTATGAAGAATCGGAGAGACGACGACGTGATGATGTTTCAACCGAGTCGAAAAGGAGATACACCAACAGAATCTCTCACCACAAGATCCGTTCCAATTTCGACTTCAAATTTCAAATCTCAGAAGCGCGAAGAGGAACTCAAAATTCAAAGTCAAACCACGGAGCCACCGCGAAAGCGAATCCCAAGGAACGGAGATCTGGTATTCTGCGGGGACATTAACGGAGCTGAATCCGGCGAAGCCTTGTACACACTTGACCAGCTAATGCGAGCTTCGGCAGAGCTTTTAGGAAGAGGATCGGTAGGGACGACGTATAAGGCAGTTATGGTTAACCAAATGATTGTAACGGTGAAGAGATTTGCTCCGTCGAAAACAGCAGTTACCAGCGATTTAGCGTTCGAGGATCAGATGGAGATAGTGGGTAGACTCAGACACCCGAATCTCGTGCCGATTAAAGCTTATTTTCAGTCAAACGGAGAGAGACTTATCATTTACGATTACCAACCTAACGGGAGTCTCTGCAATCTTATTCACGGTAACCATTCATCTTCTCAATCTCTCTCTTTCATTTGGATTGATAGGGTTTTAGTTCAACTTAATCTCACTGAGTCACGTTAGATTGTTTCTTAACTAGACGAATATTCTGGTTTATTTTTATTAGAGAAATATTCTATTGGTCACAGTGTACACACAAAAATTGAGTTGAGGAAGACCCTTGATCTCCATTAGTATAAAGGGGGAGGAACCTTTGTGTGTATGTAGTTATGTTGAAGGGTTTAGGTGCAGCTATGTCAACTATAGACTTGACCACATAGAGACAATGGCGGAGTTTATTATTTTATATGTCTTGTCTTTTATCCTCTGTTTACAACTGTAGTAAGAAGACTGAGGAATCTGTTAGAAACCTGTGCTAATTTCACGTGAAACTCCAGTCTTGTCAGGAATTTTGTGTGTTTTGTCTTACGACTTGGAGTTGGAGTGGCTTGTTGGTCCAACATATGATTGGAAGTAAATATAAACCAATGACTGTTCTATCCCTTGATTCATTCCCAATAAGTTTCAGGTTCAAAAACAGCAAAGGCAAAGCCATTACACTGGACATCATGTTTGAAGATAGCAGAAGATGTAGCTCAAGCACTACATTACATCCACCAGTCACCTGCAAAATTCCATGGAAACGTTAAATCCACAAACATCCTCCTCGGTCACGACTTCGAAGCTTGTCTCACTGATTATTGTCTAAGTGTCTTAACAGACTGTTCAGCTCCTCCAAATGACCCGGACATCTCTTCCTACAAAGCACCTGAGATCAGGAAATCGACACATAGTCGTCCCACAGCCAAATGTGATGTATACTCGTTCGGGGTCTTCCTCTTAGAGCTCATGACCGGTAAAACCGCTTCGAGGCAACCGTTTATGGAGCTAAATGACATGTTGGATTGGGTAAGAGCAATGAGGCAAGAAGAAGAAAGGTCCAAGGAAGAAAATGGGCTTGAGATGATGACTCAAACGGCTTGTCTTTGCCGTGTGACTTCGCCGGAGCAAAGACCCAATATGAGAGCAGTGATCAAAATGATTCAAGAGATTAAAGAGAGCGTTGTTATGACTGAAGAAAACGATAAGTTTCTGTGATCAACTATATGTGAGAAACAGAGAATATCAAAAGTGCAAATTTTAAGATGGGATAAGGGATTATTTTATATTTTGTCATTTTTATTTTTGAAAATTAGAAAATCTCAAATTTTGGACGGTGTATTTGATAAAATGCATGTTCAAACTTTTTTTTTTTTGGGCGCCAAAACTAACGACTTCCATAGGTAGTTGGTTGTCTGATATATATTTGTTTGAAAAATACTATGACTACTTCATCTTTGTATTTGGTAATATTATGTTTAACTCAAACTATGTTAATATTTGGATAATTTTCATTTGTTATGAATATTTAAATAAACTAATAAAAATAAGGGTTAAATATAATAATGACACAAAATATATTATTAATATTATCGTGATTTTATGTAATATCGTTCTGAAACCAAAAACTGTGTGGAATGTTATTGGGAATTAAAAAATTTGGTATCAGTTTCCTTTCGAGGAAAGATGGCATGAACAAAAGATGGACATGCTCCTCAAGAAGAAGAAGACTGACAAAATTGGTGGGAGAATAAACGGAGTCGTGTATGGTAAACAACAATAGAGAAGAGAAAAATTATATCAACGAAATAAAATTTAAAGAAGTAACGAAACTTATAATTGGACTTGTTATAAAGGATAGTTGGGATAAGGCATCTATACATGGTCGTGCCTAAAGGGAAGTGGTATAAGTATTTGCCCTAGGCCACACACAAAAGTTCAATATACAAGGTCACTTGTTAAGGAAAAATTATACTTTTGTATATTTTTTGTTTTAATTTTAATAAACTAATTTGGTATAGTTGGGTTTAATTTAGAAAAAAACTTCTTTAATAACTACTATTAACATAATTTTTATAATATATGAGCAAAAAAAGTTAGTTAAGGACGAAATATTTCAATTAATTAAGATTTTGAAATTAACATGTCTTTATAAACTAGATTGTAGTTATCTTATTCTCATTTTTCTAATCTTTTAGGAAAAAAAATTGTTAAATATATTATAAGAGTTGCTCAATATTCACTTATTTCTTTTATTATTGAAAAAATTCAAAAAAAGATTTTATTCAAAATCTCTAAGCATTTTCAAGATTTTATTTTTTATTCAAACTCGCTTTTTATCTTTCAAAAATATATTTAAATTTTTAAAAATAATTTAGTTGTGTTTGAAAAATTGATGATATGAGCTTGGTGAATTATAGGAAAAAAAATTGTAAGCTAGAATATTTTCTCATTAATATAATATTAATATAGTAGTGTATGTTTTTGATATATAGGTAAGAAAATTCTTTAACAAAAAACTATCTTTTTATCATAGGCCACATTAATTATGTTCACCCCAAACCTTTAAATATGCTAAGTACGACACTGCCTATAGCTAGGAAAACGGGGGAAGAAAAATTAGAGCAAGTTATGACATGATGCAGAAAGTGGAGATGTTTGAGGAAGGACAAAGACGTGCTCAAAGCCGTGTGTTTGAAAATGATAGAGAAAAACACAGAGCTAATCAACATGGGTTCACCTTACAAGATATTGTTTATGAGGTGCTTTAAAGCTAGGAATCTATCAACTATTTTCCTTGAGAGCGTGAAATTAGTTTCACAACTATGGTACATTGAAGATGTATGTGATTGACTCAGTAGGTTGGAGACATTGGAAATGGAATTTTCTTGGGGTATGTTTGAAATAACAATTGGGGAATGTGTGATGGGGTTAGAGACATTTACTAGAATTTAAGGAAACCATTTTTTAGGGAGAGCTGAAAAATCAAATATGGGAGCAAGTAAAAGAAGGAGCCTATCTTCTTTCTACTCCGAATTTGAAGTACTTTTTTGGGTTATGACCTGCCTCACTTCATTACAGATTTCGGAGGTAGAAATTGCAGTAGACTGCTCAGAACTCAAAAAAAGATGACTGAGGTACCGTCATATTGGCCCGCATTTCAACCATATTTCGAAGAATTTTTCCGACTTAGGAGTTTATTTAGAGCTTTTTCCTTATTTCTAATTTCCTGTGCTGTTAATTACAAAGCAGATTACTTGGTCCACAATGTTAAAAAGTTATCCAGGGATTGTATTTTTGTGAACGTTGTACCTCATCTTTGGGCTCGTTGTCTTCTTAATTGAGTAGAGTTTGACAAAGGAGAAAGAAGTTAAACATATTTAATAATTAAATGATCATTAGAAATTAATGGTTCATTTCTTTATCACATAGATGATTATTATGAGCCAAGAAATAGGTGGTCCAATTGGTTTGTCCCTAATTTAACTAAGCACTTGGTGCTGAGCTTGAATTCTTCCCAACTCCAGTTAAAGAACTTAGGCTATAGATCCGTCCGTTGCCGATCCAATAGTTACTTGTTAACAAAAAAAGAAGACAATTAGTAAGAGTTAGTGATCGTTTACAATATCTTTTTGTTACAAAAAATTTATATTTAAAAGTAAGGTTTAATGGTTAGATATTATTTTAAAAACTTTTACAGTGTAGTTTTTAAATAAATACCATTTAATGATTTAAGTTATAAAATCTACTATATGCTTTTTTTTTAACAATATGAAAACCCTGAATTTTTTAACAACTGATATGAAAATTAAAACTCAATCTGCAGTCCAAATTGATCCCTAAATTTCCTACTTTTAAGGTGGGGTTATTCAAGAATGTATTATTTTGGATTTTATTGTATTTCAAGTGTAAAGAGAAATCCAGTGTTATTCAACGTTGTATTTGTCAAAATCTATTAAAATACAGTGTTATTCAATGATGTATTTAGATTACGTATTTCAAAATACAATACATACACCTGTTATTCACTATTTTTAATAGATTTGAATATAACTGAATCTGATGTATTCTTAAATACTCTCACGACAAAAACAAATCACATGGTTGCAGTGTAGATTTTGAAATCCAAACTATTATTGAATAAAGAGATTCAGACTTCTTTTCCATGGTTAAAGCCTAAAAAATCATCAAATTTTTTCTAGGATTTTGCTTATCATCTATATATTTGTCGAACACAGATTCATAGAATATCATGACTGAGGTAAACGAAGAGGGATGTCTTTCTGGTTTCGCGAGAAGTATTGGAATTGTAGTCCAGTTAGAAAACTGATTCATGAAGATATGTGAATAATTTTTTGAATCATGAGATCTACCATCTACTTCTCTCTGATCTTGTCTTATTGGTTCATTTTGCACAGTATCTTCTAATTGTAATTTTAATTATATTATCGTCAATTTTTTCTGTAATTTATCTACTGTTACACAACAGATTTCAGGTTAGTGCCATATGTGTTTTCTATTTGTCATTCTCTTGCATTATCTTTGCTCTTCTGTGATGGACAGAAAATAAGACATAATGTGTATCCTTTTGTGATATGCTCTTATACAATGCCTTTTTTCGGTTGTAAGTAGTTCTATAAAGATTTTGTGTTTGGGTATCAATTATGAAGTAACATGTTTGATAGACTAGTGGTGAAACATGAGCTTTTAGGAGTTAGGGGCGATAAGAAGATCGTTAGCTTCTTCAAGGAACATCAACGGTGGTGGCTGACAAGACACTACACAAGTTGTTGCATCTGGTATATTTCTGATCAACACAAGCATTACAACTTTCCAATATTTTGTCAACAGAAAGTGTGATAGTTCTCATGACATTTTAGAAAAGTGTGTTCCGAATGATAGTTCTTATTACAAAGCTTGCTATGCTGTTTGAAAATAAAGCAACTAATAACAAGAAGTTTGATGTTGCAGTTAACACTTACAGTAAGTAATTATGTGCACAAATTTCCCTCCATGCTATTTAATAATTCATCATGAATACACATATGAATCCACACAAATGCTCCAAGAATTTACAATTTATGTCCATCCCTAAGAAATTTTATTATTTGAACAAGATTCAACAATTATATCCTTTTGCGCCTTCAATTGTAAATATATTTAGCAGCCATCATGAGCTCTACAATCAATTCAAGCTCGATGTAGAAGTCGACCTCTTTACCTCTGTAAGAGGTGGAACATTTACGTAACAATAGTCAGATAATAGACCTACAAAGAGGTATCCAACTCTTGTTGTTAATCCATCAGCTAGAGAACAAAACACTTTCAAAATTGGTCCATTGAGCTAACTTCTCCTAATAATCTTACCAGGCTCCTAAAGGTGAAAATTTCCTGAGAATTGATTCGAAAGCAATGGAGCAAAGATTGGAATGAACTATTTCTTTAGAGGACATTTAATCTTACAAAATTATACACTAAAACAGAACTTCAATCACTACAAACAGCGATTAGAGTATGAAGAATATTAGCTTCAAGAGATTGTTGGCTTGAAGGATCACGAAGTAATTGGAGACAAAAGTTTTTAGGAATAAAGAAAATTATTAGTAAAAATAGAAACATGACTTTCAAATACAAAGAAATCCATTCTAAAATCCATTACTAATGATATTTGAAAGTCACATAATCCACTAAAATCCACTAACTATATTTAAAATCCTTTAAAATACAGTTATTTTAAAATCCTTTCAAATGCATAGTTGAATAACAACCCCTAAGTTTCATTTGGAGTGAGATAGAGTTAAATTTCAGATGTCTTAATCATTAGTTGAGACATGTAAACCATCATAATAACAAGAATTAGTATATTTATTTTATGTTTAAAGATTTTTGGTTAGTTACAAAATCTTTACTTCACTAAAAATGATTGTTAGGAGTCAGTAGTCAAATATGATATTCTCTGTTACAGTAAAACTACATGTATTTTAAGTTACAAAACCGTTATATATTGTCGAGCTCTTTTCAATGTGTTGGTTATATATCACAACTAATAGCTTATGCATATAGAGTTCAGTTTTACCGTACTATATGTGAATAGAGGATTTTAGAGATGATTTGGATTTGAGCTATGGAACAGATTTTATTGATGCAGTGGACAAAAAAAATCGTTATATGTTTTAAAACATTTTGTGATACAAATTTCTTACTTCATAATAAAAAATGATCATTAGGAGTTAGTGTTTTTTCATTTCAAAAATTTGAAAGTATAGAGAAGAGTTTTGAAAACGAGTTTACAAGTGGAAACACTTTCTTACATAACATGATGATTATTGGATGGAGGAAATGGGCCTACAATCTAGATTCCCCCCTTATAGTTTTATAACTAGCTATATATACCCAGTTCTTTGCCTCGTTAAATTTGCCCCTAATTAAATTTTGTAAAATCTAATTCCCCCTCTCAAATTATTTGAAATTTAATTCCCCCCAATAGTATTAATGTTGGTTAACACGGTACAGTAAACTATGGTTAACTTTAGTTTTAACATAAATCAGGATTAAACTAATATTGCTCAATCTGTGACCCGATTAGAAACCCGTTTAAACCAAATAAAACTGAGTCAAATTTTAACTAGATTACAGATCTGCAAATCAAAACAAAACGCAAAAGGTGAAAAATTGAAAAACCCTAGGTCGATGAATCGTGGAATAAGCTTGAAATTGGAGCTAATCTTCATCATAGGATCTTAACTCGGGTATGGAGGTGGATAATTTTGTCGAACCATAAGGATCTTTGCGCGATGGAGGTGTATATCAGAGTGTTGAAGAGATGGAGAAGGAGATTCAAGAGAATTACAGTTTCCATGTGGAAGACCACGTCAAGAAATCGAGCGATGAGCCTCCAATCCGACACAACAATGTCCTTGAGAGTGAGATTAAAGATTATGAAGACATGCTCAGTGAAGGCATCGAAGATGAAGACAGAGAAGAAGACAGATGTAGACGCAATGTCAATAGGTGATGAAAAATTGTTCGAAGGACAAGAATTTTTCTCTGCTAGAGCTTTCAAAGAAACTGTGTTGGATCGTGCTCTGAGGAATTGTAGGAACATCAAACAACTCTGGTATGATAAAAGCAAGCTCTCTTTTGAATGTGTAGGAGTCAGATGTAGTTGGAGAATTTATGCATTAACTAGAGTTCAATCTGAGAGATGGGTAGTTAGGAATTTTAAATCTAAACGTAGTTGTTATGAGAATGGTCAGTGTGAGTTGATTAAGGTGCATGTGCTAACGCAAATGTTTGTAGACAAGATTAGAGTCAAACCTGGGTATTTTATGCCACGGAAACTGAAAGAATTGGTGTTTCAAAAGTGGAAAATCAATGTGACTAGACCACAATGCCAAGCGGCTAGGAATAGGGCCTTACAGTGGATAGAAAAAGAGTATGATGAACAATTTGGGAGATTAAGAGACTAGAGAGATGAAATCTTAGAGTCTGAAACTCGACTTGTGTGATTGAGTCGAAGCTGAATGGTGAAGGTCTTGATGTGCTTAACAGATCTTATGTATGTTTTGAGGTTCTTAAAACATCATGGAGACAGATTTACAAACCTCTTATAGGTGTTGATGTTTGCTTTCTCAAGGGAAAATTTAAAGGTCAGCTTTTAGTTGCAATAGGTAGAGATGGAAATAACGCAATCTATCCACTGGCTTGGGCGGTAGTTCTAGTTGAAAACATAGTGAAGTGGACTTGGTTTATGAAGCTAATCAAGCAAGACTTGATGCTGGATGACAGTGATGGTTACATTATTGTTTCTAACCGTCAAAAGGTAATTAGATATTACCTAATTGTAGTTGTTGTCATGTGTAATACTTACATGTATTAAGTTGTTGTCGTGGCTGTTGTTTTGTAGGGTCTAATCAATTTTGTTGACTCTGTGCTGCCAAGGATAGAGCATAGACATTGTGTCCGCCACATCTATTCAAATATCAAGAAAAAGGCACACGGCAAGAAACACAGATGAAACCATTCATCTGGAATCTAGAATGGAGTTACAATGATGTTGAGCATAGAGAAAACCTGAGGCACTTGATGACATAATATCGTGATGTGTATGAAGATGTGCTGAGTGAGAAACCAGAAACTTGGTGTTGTGCGTTTTATAGGATCAGACCGTGTTGTGACGATGTAGAGAACAACTCTGTGGATTCATACAACAACACAGTAGTTAAGGCATGAGAAAAGCAAATTGTGCCAATGCTAGAGATAATTGCGAGGCAAGCTATGGTAAGGATCATGAAGAGGCTGATGCAAGCTACAAATCACATAGGGAGTTGTACCCCATATGTTGAAGACTACTTAACAAGGACACATGATCTACCTGCGGATTGTAGAGTGAACAGATCCACTCATTCAATGTGGCAGGTTGTAGATGGTGACTGTTCTTACAGGGTTCATCTTGAAGTAAGGACATGCTCTTGCAAGCGTTGGGAGATTATAGGTATACCTTGCCAGTATGCTTATGCTGTCATTATTGCACGGAAATTGGAGGTAGTAGACTACGTTTCTCACTAATTCAAGATTACACGGTGGAGGCAGACATATGCCAACGACATAAAACCCTTAAGACCCTGTGACTTCAGAAAGGACGCTTCAAAAACCAGGTGCACCTGCACAACCTAGAAGAAAGAAGAGGAGCAAAGTAGATAAAAGAAAGAAAGGTGAGAATGAAAGTCTAACAAAGAAAGCAGATCCAACCAAGAAAAGAGTTATGCACTGTAGGATTTATGGAGCACTTAACCATAATGCTATGTTTCACAAGGGTAAACGAGCAAAAGTATGTGTTGCTTTACCTTTATGCTAAGATCTAGATCTACATCAATCTGTTTTTTTGCTAACAAAATTGTTCTTATCTAGGATGTACAAGGAGAGTCTTCTCATGAACGAAGTAGAACTGCTACGACTCATCAATAAAGTAAAGTTGCCACATCTCAGCAAGGTGGTGCTACCACATCTCAGCAGCAAGGTTGATCTCCCTTTTCACAACAGCGAGGTCGATTTCATGCCGAGTCTTCACAGGGAATGCTAACTCAGGAGAATTGAAGATGCAGTGAAGTGAAAGGGAAAAACTATCTTTGAAGCTCTTTGTTTTGTTTTTTGTTTGAGAGCTTTACAGCAGTAGTAGGTTATGGAACTTATTGTTTTTGTTGTGATGGATATCACAGATGAAATTGTGGATCTAGTACTCTTGTTAACAATTACTATAACTAGTGGATGTTGTCCTATCTCTTTATTATATTCACATGTCTTTTACTTTATTTTCTACTACCACATGTGATGTTGTTTTCAATGTATCGATCTGTCAAATTAGCAAGAATCCAATGAAGACTTGCACATGGATTCATACGTAACTGAGTCATTCCAACCATTGTTATTATAACCAAATCCATTACAACAATAGCATTAAAACAAAAGCAATACAACGATTGTCATTACACACTCCTAATTCAGTCATTACAAAAGCATACCAGAAGCATTCAACAAGCTTTCCAAAAGCATTACAAATTGCCTATACCTCTCACAGTTTTATGATCCCTACAATGGCAATTACACCTAATACTAAGGATGTAAGAACTCATTTCTTCATATTCTATTGAGATTCCATAACAATACTTTTAATCTTGTCAGATAAGTCGAAATCTCCGTCTTTAATTGACTTTGTTCAAGCTCCTTCTTTTGATGCTCAAGATAATTTCTTTCAAATTTAGTCAAATGCTTCTCAATCTTCTCGATTGAATTGCTCATTTTCTCAATCTCATTGTGAATTGCATCATCCATCCACTTAATTAAGTGCTCTTCAATAGCAAGCTACAACGAAAGCTTAAAGAGTCACTACACAACAATATACATTTTAATACACATGACTTAGCAGAGAAATACCTTATTAACATAGGCCAAGTGACATCGATAATACCGTCAATCTGGGTTTAGCTCTGACTTCAACATCTTCAACAGAACGGTAGATCCACACTAACAATTCGAAGGATTCCCATTGATGTTTCGTCCCCTAAGCCCAAAATTTGAGTGACCAGAAGATTGTCCCGATAGATTGCTCATTTTCTTCTCCTCCTAGTAATTCCAATCACAAATCCAGAAAAAATCAGAAGAACTCGATCTGTTAATGAAATTGTGAATTAGGATTCAAAAGATTTCGAAATGGTTAATGATGTGTGTGATTTTTAATGCTTTTAGAGTCTTATTTTAGGTTGTCCTGCAATCGCATAGGTAGATTTTCCTTGCACGTAGGACTGTTTAGAAGTAATTTGCACTCTTTGTATTTGCATTTGCATATTGTAGCTTATTCAGGTAAAATGAGCAAAAAGGGAGAAAATATGGAGCTAAGGAGCTAAGGAACTAGGGAGTAGTTGTCAGAGTACTCAACGATCAAGGAAGCAACCGATAAGAAGGATCACGGACACCTCGCACATCCCCCTCACAGTCTCTATCGCGAGGAAGACCAGAAGAGTACCCTGCAGAAACTTCAGGACCTCAACTCTTTGAAGAAGAATCTACCTCGCTGTCTTACCTCGTCGTCATACCTTGAGGGATGGACTGAAGAGCTGACGCAAGACCTGAGGACTCTATCTTGGAATCATCCTCGAATGTTGGACTCAAAACAAGATCACAAGTTAAGTACCTGAATTGCACCTCGCAGTTCCTACTCGCACAAGCACTTACGAGGACCACTTTACAGACCGCTTGGTTGACCAACTTAAGTCGGTTTGACCATTAGGGTTAAAAAGGACTACCCTATAAATACCCCTTTTTAATGACACTTTATCGATCTGATTTTGCATTTAGAAAAAGGATAACTTTATTTTATGCCGCTTTCACAAGGTTTTAGATCTGGCTTTTAAAGTTCTTAACTTTCTTTGGATGAATGGAATGTTTGAATGATTTGGATGCTTAATGAAGTAATTTATTAGGTTGCTTTTTCTCTTTTATCTGTCTTTAGCTTTATTTATTTACTTTACAATGCTCACAGTATCTATGCCACTCCTTGCTCCTCACAAAATGAGGATGGAGTAGATCCGCTTGGATCTCAAGGATGGAAAGATCGGAGGAGAAATCGGTGACACCCACATTCCATTGATCACTCGTTCATGTAGATCTCTTCTAGCTAGGTGATCTTAATGCTTGTCTTTTCCTGATTAGCTGAGGTACGACCCGGGTCATAACCGCACGCTAGGTGCTTGCGGAAGTGAGTGCCTTTAAAACTCGCTAAAGATGACTCGCTCAGCTAAAGAGAGATCTAAGTGCAGATCGGTCATTAGATGAATTAGAGCCAAACTTTTTGCATCCTGACTGGAATAATCCCGACTTGTGTCGTATTGGATGATCTAGTTTGGATAGAGATCTTTGCCACGAGAGTGGGCTGATCTTACATTTGTCTCTCTCTAGAGATCCCTCGCTTTGGCCAATCAACGAGTGTGGATCGCCGAGATCATCCCCGATCCTTGACCCACTCCTCAAGATCCTTCTTTTTATTATTGCTTGAATCTTATTGTACTCTGTTTTTCTGCCATTTCTCTATTTTGACAATCATCATCCTGTTTCATTTTTGTCATTTAGCTTATTTTGTCTTTTTGCTTGATTCGAAATGATTCATAGATATGTGACATATTTCTATGATAGGTTGGCTTGAACTAAATAAATCACATAGTCTAGATTGCTTGTAAACACATCCGAGTATTGGTTCGACATTCATTTACTTATCCACCACCTCAATGATTTGTTAGAGTAGAAACCGATTTGATAGAGTAGAAACCGAAAATCTTCTTTATCAGTTAACCAGGTCATGAATAAAGATTGGGTCTTCAATCGGGTTGGGTTAGTGTCAGGCAATGGGTCCTGGTTCGGTTAACTTTGACGCATGCACATATTTGGTATCGCTTACATCGATTTCAACCGGGTTTATAATGTTGAGAGATATTAAATTTTGAATAGTTTGAGAGGGGGAATTAGATATTTGCGAACTTATATTAGGGGAAAATTTAACGAGGCAACGAACTGAGTACATATAGCTACTTTAAAACTATGAGGGGGAGGGGATCTAGATAGTAGACAAGGAAAAAGTAAAGCCGCATTGTCTTATGAAAAAATTACATCCATAAATAGTCATTAAAATGTAGAAGTTATATTTTGCCAAATTAAATATAAACTTATATCAAACCAAATAAAATACAAACTTGCATTGACCAATCCAATTTAAATATGAAAATAGCCAACTTTAACGAAATAGTAACAACGGATTAATTTGTGTTTCCAACGGGATCAAAATGGAAGGGTTTAAAATCTATTAATATAGTTGAGGTTTTAAATGTGGATACAATAGTTGAGGGGTTTAAATGTCAAATTCCCAAAGATTTTCTTTTGAAATGTACACCTTTTGTTACATATGACATATATACAACACTTTAACGGGGGGTTTTTAGTGAGATGCAAGTCAAACAAAATTACACATCAACAAAATTTTGTATTAAAAATGTAACGAAGTTCTTAGACTGTGCTATAACAACCCAACAGACCAACTCTAAATCTGGTAACAAAATAACAAGGCTCGTGTATATACAGCTTTAAGCGCCTTGAAACATAGAGCGTCGGTTCCACGAGGGATGATTAATGATCATCATCATCATGAGTCTTAAACATAAAGTGCATAGAGGTCGCATCGTTATGCTTTATCCACTCAGAGAGTTTCCATGGTTTCTGCCATTTCCATTTAAACTGAAGCAGCCATTGATGGTGACTTCTCTTCCACTTCCATAGCTTCCCACCACTCTGTCCCATTTTCTTCATTGCTTTCATCTTCCTCGTCTCTTCTAATAAAGCTTCTGATTCTCTCACTGATAAATTGACTATACCTGGCTCAGCGTATTTGAGATGCTTTGTTGCTCGATGATAATAAGATGGAGACAATGGGTCGCGAGCTTTATTATCTCCATAGTGCTTTGATGAGCCTCTTGAACTTCCCTGCAAAAAATGAAAAATTGTGCATTCATTTTTTCCCATAAAAGAGTATTAAATTTAATGATTAAACATAAATACCAAGTACGATGATGATGATGATGATGATGATGAAGCCAGCGCAATGGACAATGTTTGCTCCCTTTTCTTTTTCTCTTTAAGTATCTCTCGGTTCTGGACTTCGGTTAGTTGTAATAAGCAGAGAAGGTCATTGAGTTGTTCCTTCTCTTTGATCTCTGTGTCTTTCTCCCAGATTTGACACCTGTTAAATGTTTGAGCAAGACAACATCAAGCTTCCATGTGTGACAAAGAAGCATCCATTCGTCCCAAAGTTTGTCTTTTTACTTTAGTTTTCATATTCAGGTTAAAGTGTTGTTACCTTGCTTCAGCTGCAGAATCGCACACATATTGAAGCAAATACTTGGCATCAGTCATGGATTGAATGTGGTTCCACCGAGTCTTGCCATGTAAGCTATGCTCTCTTTCCTCTGCTTCTGAGAGCTGAGAGGCCATGGCTGTGAGAGCATTTGAGGAAACATCCAACATGCTCTCAAGAGAAGCTATTCTCTCTAATCTTGTGTTGGGTGATAAATATCTGACGCATGGAAAAAATTCAACAGGTCATGAAGTGAATCGAACAACTTCCAAGCAACTACATATTTAACGATACTGAGGCATTTCAAGTCCTTCCTTGTACCTAAGCTGTCCATTTTTGTCTTGGTGTGGACTTGATGGAAATTCCTTCTCTTGTTTCGACATGGTTAACTCTTCAGCCAATGCAGCTCGTCTATTTGCAACCAGAGTAGATCATTGATTAGAAGACCTTTTGGGAGAAAGAATTTTGGAGCTAACAACATGTGAAACAGAGTTGTGAAGACGCACGATTGGATTTGCTTTTCATATTGAAAACGAACTTGATGTACTTTTGCCATAACCTCTAGTTCGTTATCAAGCCATTTCCGAAGAGTTATTTCATTCATCTGCAAAGAGTAAGAAAAAACAGTTTATATCTGAGCTGGATGGCGAATCCATATTTAAATAAGGAGTTCTTATCACCTGTCTAGTTGGTGGTTGGCCATTGGTAATCACTGGAAAAGAAAGCAAATGGTCATGATAGAAACAAGGACATAATCAAGTCTGTTTCGGCAAATAGGTTACCTGATACATCATTTCGTGAAAACTTGCGGGCTTCCAGCAGCTCTTTAAGTCTTTTGGTGGCCATTGCAGCTTCCTCTGTTTTTCTTTGAAGAACCTGCAAGACATTAAGATGCAACTTGAGATTCTTATATCTGGACTTGGATTATCATTCTCGTAGGTGCTCTTCTTAAGCAAGAAAAATAATTTTTTGGATAAGATTCCAACCTTTTTTTGACGTCGATTGAGAACTTCGAGTTTGAGTCTTTCATGCTCAGTCTTTCTTCCTTCTTTCTTAAGCTATCCGAAAACAATTAAAATTGCAACTTGAGATCAACTCAAGCTAAAATTTGTGACGATCAAAAAAGAGGTGATAAAGTGGATGGAGACAAAGTACCTGCAACAATTCCTTCTCTTGAGCCGCTTTCCATTGTCGGAAGTGTTCAGCTTCTTGTTTCATCTTCTGTTGTAGTTGAACCTAGATACCAGAAAACAGAAAAAAAAAAAAAATATATATATATATATATATAGATCTGGATTATTTGATATAGTATTCCAGGAACAATCTGATAGCTACAGAAAAATAAAGCGCAACCTTCTGAGCCTTGATGCATTGTATTTCAGCTTGTAAACGCTTTGCTACATCTTCAACTTTTTGCTTTTGTTTCAATATCTCAACTTGATTCTCTTGTTTCTTCTTAAGATTAGAAATCTGTGTCTCGAGAAATTTTAATTTGTGTGCATGGTTATCTTTTGCAACTTGTGCTTGTCTATCGGAACTTGCTGCAAGTTCCGATACCTCAGCGAGCAGTAAATCTCTCTCAACCTGTAGACGTTACTCATGACTCGGTTCTTCAAAATTATTGAACATCAATGAGAAATATAAGAATGTGTGTTTCACCTCAACAGTTCTTTTCTCTTTTTCAAGCTCCATCATTTTCTTCTCGAAGTGTTGTCTAATAGTGTCAGTTCCAACCCCATATACTTTCATCTCAGACTGCAAATATCAAAAACATATGATTATAAGAATAATTCAATCTTTATCAATAGGTACATGGCACTTCGATTGACTAATGACTAAACCTCTTTCTCCTCCAGACGTTTACATAGTTCATTTAATTCTTTTCCCATGTTGTTCTGCCTAAGTGCATGTTCCCACTCTTCTTTTGCTCCAATATCTTCTGAAATTTCACCTTAAAACAGAAATGATTTCAGGAACAAGGCTTAGGGTAATGCAGATGCTTTTCATGAAATAAGTCTCAAGAGAAGCCAGTGTCCAAAACCTGATGTTGCTTCACTCATATCATAATCCAAATCCATACTTTCGAAGCCCCTTTTGAGGCCATAATCTTTTGGAATATTTACACCATCTTCCTGAAGTAGAGTATATGATCAAATGAACAACTCTTGTTTTCAGCAGTGCAAGAAATTTCCAAATGATCCTATTGTGATTCCCTAGTATTAGCTTACGGGAATTACCTGTATATCAATATTGCAATAGTCGAGAGTAACTCTCTTGCTGCGATAGATGTGAAGTTCTCGAGAAAGCTCTTCATTGGCAGATTCTAGCCTCATGATCTTCTCTCGCATAACCTTTACAATTGAGTTATATACTATTATTGATAAGAAAGTCAGAAACCTTTTGACGAATTTCAGTAGAAGTTATAAACCAGCACTTCCTCTGATGGGGTTGTCCCTCGAGCAGCACGAAGTGCAGCTTGTAGATATTGTAGTTGTTGACGCATCTTTTGCATCTCACTACATATTAAGTCTTTATTGGCCTGTAAACCAAAAGAAAGAAGTCTCTTGTTAGAGCTCCAAAATGAACATTCTAAGTCCTCTTTTTATTCTGTGGAGCTTTATCAAGCAGAATTAAAAGCTCATCAAAGATAGTTCCTTAGTACTTACAACAGGTTTATTCTGGATATTCCGTGCACGATTTGCATATCTGAGCGTGTTAAGAGTTTCATCAGCATTGATGTCAGCAGGACTAATGCAAGCTGAAAGAGTAACACCAACAAGGAAAGAATTAAGTTTATGAATTGATATAAAACTTGCAGGGAATCAACTCACACAACTTATACAACTTAGAAACTTACCTATCATGACTGTTTTACTATTTCCACCGAGAGAGTCCTGCAGTAAGGTAAAAGACATCTTTAATAGAAAGTTTGTCACGTAAACAATGTACAACTGAAATTCCGGTAATATTCATTCTACAAGAATCTAAATACAGGCATATAAAAAATTATACACACTAATAGGTATAGTAATTTTAGGTTGCCCCTCATATATGGATCTAGAAGTGCAAAGATAGAAATGAACCTGCAACAACCGAGTAAGTTTACTATCACGGTAAGGAACATGAGCACCTTCTTTTCGCTTTTTCTCATCCCCAAGTGCACTGATGACATTACCAAGTGCAAGAAGCCCCCTATTGATGTGAATTCCTGTTTCAGATAACAAAAAAGAATTTGGATTATAAAATGCAAGTTGACGTTTTCAATAGGATGTAAGATGGGATGCCAGCTTCCCAACCTTCCTGTAATCGAGCACCACCTGAACCTGTCCGTTTAGCTCTTTCAGATCCGGCAAGATCTACTAGATGAAGCTTGGCACAACAATATTCCTCACCCATATCTTCATCCATGGTGTCTTTAGCTGCTGAGATGGAAGGGATTTTGCGCATCTGTTCTAAGGTGATCGTGAAGATGGCATGTGACCGACTGCATAAGAAGAAATTCTCTTCTATCACGGATACAGAAATGGAAACATAATGGAATACCTGTTTATGATGCCATTTTAACCATATCTAACCTCCCTACAGTTGCACGTTCAATATATATACGCTAAGCATCATTAACTGAAAAATTAAGACATGTCATGCTTCTTATGGAGCACGGGTTTAGAGATTCTCACCTAGAGTGATTATTCATATCTGTGCTCGCAGTTGCCCTGGTTAGAGATCCTTGCTCTAGACAGGAAACCATTTCTTCTTCAGTAGCAATGGGAACTTCGGTTGCACCGGATAGTGTTATCACCCCATTTGGCGATTCGCGAATCTGTATAGGTGACTTACTAAGAACAACTTTTTCTGGCATTCCATTGACTAGTCTGTTAAACGGAACACTATCCAGCAAATCCAGAACTTCTTCTTTTAATATCTGGAAATGAATATATCAGTTAACATGCCATGCAAAAATTGATCTAGACAAATGTAATGCTAAAGTTTACTAAACAGACTGAGGTCTACACTTACTAATGGATAAACTAGCCTTATGTGGTAGAATGTGAACTAAAATAATAAAAAATTCTGACAGATACTTATGAGCAGCCAATGTATGATACCTCGATGAAAGAGACATGTAACTGGAAACCCATTTTATGCTTTGCTGAATTAATTTTGTTGAACAAAGCACTCATAACTTGAGGAATCAACCCATTGCTTGTATCATCTTTAAAAGCAGTCCCCATGGTGTAAGTTTTTCCAGATCCTGTCTGCATCATTTGTGTAACCAAAATGACAAAAAGAAAGAAAAAAAAGACACAAGCCAAAACAGCTAAAACCAATTCTAATTCCAGTTTAAGAAACTATTATGTACCTGACCATAAGCCAGCACAGTAGCATTGTATCCATGGAACAAACCATCAACAAGAGGAGCAACACATTCTTCAAAAATCAAGGAAAATGGAGAAGCTTTACTTCCATATACGTGATCAAATGTGAAGGAATGTGTTCCCATTTTCACCTATGCATCATGAAGATAACAGACATTACAGTACACCAGAAAGAAAACCCAAAGAATCTCAAGTCCTAAAAGCTTATGTTAAAGCCGTTCACAATCCCAGTCAAGTGGCACATCCCATAAAAATTAGTATTATAATACATTAATAATGCTCACAGATTTATTAATAGCAATACAGTAGCAACACAGACATTGCATTATTCCCTTATTTATATATGGTAAAAAAAGGACACTGTTTCATAAGAAAAACAGAATTAAATGATCGTGTCAGAGTGTGGAACTGGGATTTGATCCGGATCCAGGAAAAGCGTGAACAATGACGAAGGCATTTAACACCATCGGAAAAAAATCAGTAAACGGCGAAGCGGAGATCAAACTGACTCTCGTTTAATATCACATACATGATTCAGAAACTCACCTGAGGCGTTACCGAAGAAACGGAAACACATTCCGTGCAACCTTGAGCTACTTCATCTCCAATCAAAGGACGAACGTTAACCGCCACTTTCACGCAACAACTCTCTGGCGTCGTCGCCGGAGGAAGAGGAGGAGAAGAAGAAGAGGATGAAGAAGAAGAATGTGATTCCATCGAGAAATCCACTTTTGTTCGCAGGAGTATGAGTAGGATGAAGAAAATACAGAATCCGAGTCTCAATTTTGTCTTCAACAATGAGACGAAATCGGTTCCCTCGGGAGAAGAAGAAACGGAGAAGAAAAAGTGAGAAAAGAAGCTACTCCACTCTCAGGTTTGGGTATACGAGGTATCTTTATATTTCCTTTTGTAACCTCCAGAAAACCTTTTTATTACCTTTCGTACCCTCCACGTCAGCTCCTTCTTCTTCTATTGACCGCTACTGGTCCGTGTGTATTGAAAACAGAAGATTTATTTCAGATCTCTCCACACACTTTTTTTCATATAAAATTGTTGTTGAAAAATAAAAAATGGTTTATTCGAGTTAATTTAAATAGTTAATTATGGTGGGTGTAAATGAGACAAATGGGTGTGTAAAAGTCGATAATTCCAAAGTTTAACTTATTTATTTTTGTAGTTAGTCAAAGACAAATGAAGAGTGAAGACATCCATTTCTGCTCCTTCTTTCTTCGCGGGAAAATTCCAACAGTAATATGAATAAATAAGGAAAAAAAAAGTCATAGAAAATTGAGATTATTTCACAAAATGTAGGGACCAGATGTACGCTCCCTTTGGGCCTTTATTGGACCCTACCTCACATGTCTTTCTGCAAATCTCATTACTTGGTTTGTATCAGTATTTTATCCGCTTTTATCCTTTTTAGAAGCAAAAATAAAAATAAAAATTATCTTTTTTAAGAAGAAATATTACAATATTTTTAGTGGTTTCTATAGGTTTTGATATTTGGCTACCATTTCTTTTTTCAACAATATTGAATTAATAAAGTCTAATCCATATGCTAAATGATCTAATTAGTTTGTGATTGAAATCAAACCCAAATTTGATCCTGTCTATTGCCAATTTGGCATCTACCTTTTTTAAAAAAAGTAATTATCATCCTACTATATCTTTGTTTTATATCTTAAAATTGTAGGTAGTATTAAAGTTAACTCTACCAATAACTGTTAGAAATCATGATTAATTATGATAGCTTTAAAAAAGATGGCTAGTTTTTTAACGTTTTATCTGTCCCCTCCACTAAAAATTAACTTGACCTCCATTGTTGTTAAATTACCCAATAATATCCACTATTTGGATGAATATTATTTGTTGGTTAAATGTAGCCTTAGGTATTCCGGTCATCGGGTTAGATTTGGTCGGATTTTTTCAGATTTGGTTTTTTCGAAGTTGGAATTTTTATATCTATATAGGATCTGTTACTATTTTGATTTGGTTCTAGGTCGTTTCTATTCGGGTTTAAGTCAGCTGAATACCCAAATACCCTAAATATATCCAAATTTTTTTTTAAAAAAATATCAAAAAAAATACCTAATAATACCAGAAAATACATAAAAATACCAAAAAAATATTTTTAAATATCTACATATTCAAAAAATATTTGAAAATATCTGAAAATACCAAAAAAAATAATCATAGAGTACTCTAAAAATACCTAATTTTTTTTATAAAATCAACTCTTTAGGTATCTATTCAATTTTCAATTCAGATCCGGGTTCGGATCTGGTTCTTCGGATCTTAAATTTTTGGACCCGTTCGAAAATTTAAGCATTTCGGATTTGACTTTAGATTTTTTTTTGGATCGACTTCAAATTCGGATTATTGGATCTGTTTTCTATGCTCAGACCTAGTTAAATGAATGAAAATTCCTTGAGATTTAAGAAATAAAATTTGATGTCATGTTTTGTGACCATCCCTTTTATAGGAAACTTAATTTATACCGTTCTCCGTAGTTTTAATTATTTTCGATTGCATCATTCGATACTAAACGTAGATTATTTGCGCCAAACTTTGATATGGCTTCAAATGTTGGTTTTCGTTATATGATTTTTGTTTGGTAGTTTATTGTGATTAACGTGAGAAATTAAGAATGCTCATACATCTAAAATGCATACGCATGTCTGCACCTAATTTCTATAATAGTTATTTGGTTGTATATATAATGTTTCTTATGCTACAAGTTCATTGTAATAATATTAATCTATTTTTCTGGCTATGGATAACACCAAATGATTATGACTCTGATTATACATCCCTATCTCAATCAACTACGACCCAAAAAAATGTAGCTAAAAATACGATTTAATACTTTATTCATTACATGCAACTAAACTATTGTTTTTAAAAAAAGTTAATTAACTAGACAATTGTTGCGTGTATTCTGTAATTGTAAAAATTGACAAAAACATTAAATATGATATCTTAAATATTTCATATAGATCACTCGTATTATTACTAACATTTTTTTGGAAAATAGCCAAAATCTTAATGAACTTTTATCGTAGTGCCAGTTTTCAGTGAACTTTTGAACCCATCTTAAATCTTAATTTGGTGCTTAAAAATTCTAAAAAACTACATGAACTCTTTAATTGTGGCCAATTTCTACATTGACCGTTAACACTATCAGTCAATGTTAAGTCGACACGTGTACGGCCGATTTATGCGATATGTGTACGGCTAAATTAAAAAAAAAAACTAAAAAAATCAAAGAAAAAATTAAAATTTTGATAAATATATATAATTTTAAAATAAAAAAATTAATAAATTTAAAAATAATAAAAAATTTAAAAACCGATAAAAAGTTACAAAAGTAGAATAATTTTTAAAAAAATATAAAAAGTTTTTAAAATTCAAAAATAAATTAAATATAACCCATTACAACCTAACTAACCGGCAAGTAAACACGATATCTAACCAAAACATATATCTAATTATAACCTAACTATAATCATAATTCATCGGATTTGAAAACTCTTCAACTCGAAAACCCTAATTCAAAATTAGAGTCACCAATCCTAGAAATCTTAAAAAATCAAGTATTTTTGACATGGTAATAGGTGCACCTACAGAAATGAGTTGATGAAACATTGTCGATCTTTCTAGCAATATAGGTGCTCCCGACACTGGGTGCTTCAAGCAACTCATTTATATTACATGTTTGATCAACTCATTTATGTAAGTGTTTCATCAACTCATTTCCATGTCTTTACCTTTTTAACTTTTTGAATGTCAATTTTCAAAGTTTTAAGCAAAATACTTAGTAAGAAATCAAAATTTATGATGAAACACCTACATAAATGAGTTGAAACATGTAATATAAATGAGTTGCTTGAAGCACCTAGTGTCGGGATTATAGTGTAGGAAACATCGACAATGTTTCATCAACAGTGTTTCATCAACTCATTTATGTAGGTGCACCTATTACCATGTAAAAAATATTTAGTTTGTTAAAGATTTCTAGGATTCGCGACGAATTTTGAATTATGGTTTTAGAGTTAAAGATTTTTCAAATCGGGTGAATTATGATTGTAGTTTGGTGGTAATTAGGTATATTTTTTTGGTTAGATATCGTGTTTATTTGTTGGTTAGTTAGGTTGTAATGGGTTGTGTTTAATTTTTTTTTGAATTTTTTTTAAAAATTATATATATTTTTAAAGTTATTCTATTTTTATAACTTTTTATCGATTTTTTAAATTTATTATATAAATTTATAAAAAAATAAATTTTTTCTTTTTTTTTTCTATTTTTCGATTTTGTTTGAATTTTTTTCGATTTTTTTAATTTTTTGTTAATCCAGTCGTATATGTGTCACTTAAATCGGTCGTACACGTGTCGACTTAACCGTTAACTGATGGGGTTAATAATGAATGTGGAAATTGGCCACAATTAGAGAGTTCATGTAGTTTTTTTAAATTTTTAAGCACTAAATTAAGATTTAAGACGAATTCGAAAGTTCATTAAGAAATCGGCACTGCAGTAAAAGTTCATTAAGTTTTTGGTCTTTTCCCAATATTTTTCATATAGAACATCAGAATTTGGTGTATGTATATTTTTTTCCAACTTTACTCATTCATTAGATCAAATTATCAAGTCAGTGTTGTGGAAAATAATCGAACAAAGTTTGATTTCTACTAAATCCTCTTACATTACGGGACATGATATCAGCTTTGTGATTCAACAATTTTGGAATCAAAGAGATGGAGAATGAACTAAAAAGAATTTGAAGCCGGCTGAATTCTTATAGGTATGGTACAAATGCCGGCCAGCCTCTGAAATCAGCAATCTGTTAGTTAAATTGAGGATATAAAAGACATGTAGTATATTGTATATTTAGCACAAAACATAGTTTGTATTGTTCGATAATTGGTTACAAACTCTGTTAACATTATCCGCTTAGTAAAAGAAAATCTTGGAAAGAAGATTATGTTATGATAGCTTAAGGAATGAGAACCAGGAGAATCTATAAATAATATATGGATTTAGCAAGAGATAGACGCTTTCAGAGATTAGATTCACCAAAGTTCATAGATTCTCTTTATCGAAGTTTCAGCTCGTTAAAGGCGTTAATCGTAAGCGAGTGTAGAGAAAAGGTTGGAGCCAAATCCTTCTTGAGAATTCTTCACGGAATTAGGAGGCATCTTTGCTCAAACTCAGAAGAGTTTTCTTCATCTTTGCAATTGGATCTTTCTCCTTCTTTTGTACTTTGTTTTCCATTGTTCATTCAGCTCTTCTCTGTTTCCGATTCTAACAATTTTGAGCGAAGATTGTTTGTTAGATTCAAGGGATTTGAAGAACGAAGAACACGATCGCACCTGATCTTTTGAAATTGCAGCCACTCACCGGATCAAACTACTATCGTTGGTCTGAGGAGCTGTTGTTCTTCTTTCAAGAAGCGGATTTAGATTGAGATGTGCACAATGATAACTCGTCATCCATGGAGGTAAAGATACATGATTCCGATAAAGATCAACCTAAGAAGATAAAGTCTGTAGATGGTGATAAATCGCTGCCAAGAAAGACAAAGAGAGAAGGAACATTTGAGGAGCACAACAGAACTTATCGAGGTCACATTCTCAGAAACATATCGGAGAAATTACTTGACATTTATGTCAAGATTGATTTTGCAAGGGGCATTTGGACGAGCTTGAAGAAGAAATACGGCACAGAGGATGAAGGGAAGAAACAATTTGTTACTTCTTAGTGGAGTTTGTTTGTGATGAAAGAAGACTCGTCGATTCTTGATCAGCTGCACGAATACGAAGGTATAGTCTCGAGAGTTCAATCAGAAGGAATTACTCTTGATGATTAACTTCTACCTTTAGTTTTGATTGATAAACAACCACCATCTTGGAGTGATTACAGGTCTAAACAAATATGAGAAGAAGAAATTAAGCCTAGACGAATTGATGTAAGATATGTTGATAGAATACGCCAACAGAATCTATGTGAGTAACAATTCTGTATCCTTCTCTCATAACTGTGATGCGAATCTGGTTGAAAGTTCTGCAAGAAATTCAGACGGAAGGGTTCCAAGAATCAAAAGAAGAATCCAGCAAAACAGACTACTGACTTTAAGAAGAAACTCAAATGTTGGAACTGCAACAAAACTAAACATAAGAAGCAAGATTTCACATTGCCTCCACAACCCAAAGAGAAGTCAAAAGAGAATTCTAAGGGAGAATCTATGAAGAACTTTTTAGTTGTTTTGACAGAGGTATTTGCTGCAACAGATACAATGGAATGGATTATAGACTCAGGATCTACAGCACAACTCTGCTACCAAAATGGGTTGTTCAAGAGTTTAGATGAAACTCCATTTAACAACGTGTTTCTAGGTAAAGCCAGGGCCTTAATGTTGTAGGAATCGGAGAGGTTGAAGTTAAAATGTCACCAGGAAGCTCCCTGACTCTTACCAAAGTACTATACATTCCAGAGATGAAGAGAAATTTGATCTCCAGCGCCTTGCTGATGGATGCAGGTATTAAGCAAACTATTGAGTCAGGTAAGAGTGTAATATGTGGGAAAAGCCTATTGTAAAGGGAATTTGTTTGTACTTGAAGATGTCAATGGAAAAATGGATAACAATTCTGCTTACTTCGTTTGTGATCTTAGTGTGTGGCATAAAAGGCTAGGACAATTAAATGCCAATTCAATCAAAAGATTAAGTAAAGCAAATCTGATTCCGGACAAACTTGAAGATAACATTCATAAATGTGAAATATGTTCTGAAGCTAAACACAGCAGAAAGCCATTTCCAAAATAAGTGTGTAGATCTTCTCATCTACTTGATCTAATTCACTCAGACCTTGCTGATTTTAAGAACACTTGCAGTAGAGGAGGAAAGAAATACTATGGACTTTCATAGACGACTTCTCAAGGTTTGCTAAAGTTTTCTTATTGAAATTGAAAGATGAAATTGTTGATATGTTTGTGAGATACAAGGCAGAAGTAGAAAACCACATTGACAAGAAAATCAAGAGACTGAGATGACAAAGGAGGGGAATATGAGTTTGAATCACTGAAGAGTTTCTGTATAAAAGAAGGCATTATACAAGAAAGAACATCCCCTTACTCACCTCAGAAAAATGGGACAGCAGAAAGGAAAAATAGAACCTAAAGAACATGATGAATGCAATGTTGTTGAGCTCACACTACAAGAAAACACGAGTTTTAAGACTGAAAAGTGTGACTGAAATATTAGTCATAAAACTTGATACTGTAGTGGTACTAATTAGCGACTAAAGTGAGACTACAAAAAGTTAGTCTCACATTAGTCTCAATATTGATACTGAGAAAATTAGTCGCACATTAGTAACACATGTGCGACTAACGTAAGACTGATTTGTAACTACAAAGAAATAAAGCAAATTAGTTGCACATTTGGGACTGATGTGCGACTGTTTGTTGAGTCTCAAATTTCAGTCTCAAACCAGTCACAAAGAGTTAGGTACACACGTTTTCCTCACTTCTCTACCTAATGTAACCGAAAATTAGCCCTAACCATTTCATTTGTAAAACTCACAACAAAAAACAAAACAAAACCTTAGGCAGGAAAAAAAATTAGGAAAAAAAAGATTTTAGAGAGAGAAAAATTAGTTTTTGAGAGAGAGAAAAAACTTGGGGAGAAAAATGAGAGGTAATTTTAACTATACAAATTTTCGGGAGTGGATGTATAGAAGAGTTAATGAAGAAACGAGTAACATCTCGTCGGAATTTGCTGACAGAGTGGACGAGTTCATGAATTTTGCGGGTAATCAGGCGTTTGCACTCAGTAATAGGGGTAAGTTTTGTTGTCCCTGTATTTCCTACAAAAATAAAAAAATTCTGCCAGCACAAAAAAATTCAAATCATTTATTTAGTTGAGGATTCATGCCTTAATATTATGTATGGTACATGAATGGAGAAGATTTGAATGTGGATTTAGGCAGTTGTAGTGCAAGTTATGGTAGAAGTGAAAATCAAGAAGATATTTCTCATGTAGAAGATACACATGTAGGGTTGGTAAATGATGCATTTTCTGCTCAACATTATACGAGTTATGATCATAGCACGAGTTATGATCAGAATGATCAAGCAGAGCATGAATATGATTATCAAAATACAGTAGAAGTACCTAATAATGAGGCTCAAAATTTTTATACCATGTTAGAAGCTGCTAACAATCCTTTATGTGATGGTTGTGAGGAAGGTCACTCACAATTATCATTAGCATCTCGGATGATGCGGTATGAAAACAAATTTTAATGAATCCGAACATGAACTAGACCAACGGGCAGAACTCATTTCAGAGTATCTACCTAAGGATAATCAGAGCACTACGTCGTCTTATGAAACCGAGAAATTGATGCATAATTTAGGGCTTCTTTACCATACAATTGATGTGTGTATGAAGAATTGTAGGATCTTCTGGAAAGAAGATGAAAAATGGAATATGTGTAAATTTTGCGGAGCAGCATGATACAAGGAGAGTACAGGTCGAACCAAAATACCATTCAGTCGTATGTGGTATTACCTATTGCCGATAGAATAAAAAGACTGTATCAGAGTGCCCACAATGCAGAGGCGATGAGATGTCACATAGAACATGCATCAAACGAAGGAGAGATGTCTCATCCATCCGATGCAGCGGAGTGGAAGAATTTTTAGAAGTTACACCCTAGATTTGCAAGTGAGCCTTGCAATGTATATTTTGGGTTATGCACGGATTCAATCCTTTTGGAATGTCTTGTAATCACTCGTTGTGGCCTGTGATAATGACTCTATATAATTTACCCCCGGGTTTGTGTATGAAGGAAGAATATTTGTGGCTTACGATTTTGAATTCAGGTCCGCATCATCCATGAGCAAGTCTTGATATATTACTTCGGCCTCTGATTGAAGAGTTGAAAGAGCTATGGAATACAAGAGTTGAGGCGTATGATAAGTTCAGCAATCAAAATTTCAATGTCAAAGCGGTTTTAAGGTGGACGATTAATGACTTCCCTGCATACGGCATATTATCAGGGTGGATGACGCATGACCGATTAGCTTGTCCAGTATGCATGGATGATACTAAAGCCTTTCAATTACCAAATGGACGGAAGACATGTTGGTTTGATTGTCACAGAAGGTTTCTTCCTCCAAATCATCCATTAAGAAGGAGTAAAAGAAATTTTTTGAAAGGAAAAGATGCTATACATCAGTACCCACCCCTAAAACTGACCGGTGATGAAGTGTATAATCAACGAATAAGGGAGATTAATCCATCAAAAACATCTGATTGTGGAGGAAACGGTCATGAGGAGAAAGCTGATGGATATGGAAAGTGACATAATTGGCATAAAGAAAGCATATTTTGGGAATTGCCTTATTGGGAAGATCTCAATCTACGACATTGTCTTGATCCAATGCACATAGAGAAGAATGTTCTCGATGCCTTCTTCATGAACGTAAAAGATAAATCAAAAGACACAGTTAAGGCAAGATTGGATATAGCACGATTTTGCTCGAGGAAAGTGTTACATCTGGATAGCCGTGGAAGAGCTCATGTTCCTATATTCAGACTGAGTGCGGCAGCAAAAGAGCGTTTATTAGCATGTGTCAAACATGATATTAAATTTCTTGATGGGTACGCGTCTGATTTAGAGACTTATGCTGATATAGAAGGAGGAAAATTATCAAGCATGAAGAGTCATGATTGTCATGTTTTTATGGAACAGTTGTTTCCATTCATATTTGCTGAACTCTTACCACGTAACGTTCATCTTGCACTATCAGGTATCTATGAAGAAATTATTAATATATATTATTAACCACACATGTATATGCTAAATTGTGTATTTTATCTACTTTGTGCAGAACTTGGAAGATTTTTTTGAGATTTGTGTAGTAAAACATTGCAGGAGAGTCGTGTTCAAATTATGAAGAAAAACATAATTTTAATACTATGTCATTTGGAGAAGATTTTTCCACCTGCAGTGTTCGATGTGATGGTACACCTGCCTGTGCATCTACCATATGAAGCTGAACTGGGCGGCCCTGTGCAGTACTGATGGATGTATCCATTTGAAAGGTTTTTCAAGAAGTTAAAAAGCAAAGCAAAAAATAAAAGATATGCAGCTGGATCAATTGTGCAGTCATACTTGAACGATGAGATTTCTTACTTCTCAGAGTGGTTTTTGCCTTCGCATGTACATACAAAAAAAGGTAATATGTTTATAATTATAGTATTTTCTTAACATTGTATATTAATCATTATTATAAATGTAATGAATTTATTTCCAAAGGGCATCGAGATATGATGAGGGCGAATCTCTAGTATATCCGACTGAAGGAATACCCGATATGTTTAAACATGTTGGCCGACCAAGTGGAAAAAGTAAAGAACTATATATAAATGATATAGACCAAGTCGCCGCACATGCATATATAATGCGGAGTTGTGAATATTTTCATCCATTAGAGAGGTAATTTAAAAATACATGGTATTGTTATTTATATATATATGTGTTTCATGCATGTTTTATTTTAGTTATTTCTATATCTATGACTCAGCTTGTGTGAAGAGTACATTCGTCATTGTCATCCTGAATTAACAGAATACCAAGTTATGTGGAAAAAAAGATACAGAATTTGCCACGTGGGTCAGAGATTACGTAAGTAAAATTATAATATTATTATGACACTTATTTATGTATGGAAATAAATATATATTTATTTAGTTTCATGTATATAGGTTAGCTTACCGAATCCTGTAATCACTTGGCCAACATGGGTTTGCAAACTAGTTAAAGGCCCTGATAAGAAGGTGACAGTGTGGCCCATGTACTTTACTCGAGGATATTTGTTTCATACACGAGACCACGGATGGCTGAAAAAAACGTGAAATTATGGTGTATGTGTGAAGGGGGCAAATTATTCAGAAGCATCCGATGAAGCAGATTTTTATGGAAACATAACATATATTATTGAGTTTAAATACACTGGCCAATTAATTCGAAAATAACGCTTTTCAAATGTGAGTGGTATGATCCTACCATCGGGAAAAGAACTAGAAAGAACACAGGTGGTGGAGTTGACGTTTTAGGGAAAGGAAGATATAACTCATACGAACCATTTATATTGGGTACGCACACTCATAATCACTTAATTCTAAAACCATGTAATTGTGATATATTGTTTTTTTTTAATTTACAGCATCGCAAGCGGATCAAGTTTGTTATATTCCCTATCCATATACAACCTTACCAAGACAACAATGGTTGAATGTTTGTAAAGTCAATCCAAGGGCAACTATCTCAGGAAACTACAGAGTTAGAGAACCACCTTTGCTACAACAAGATAACGATGACGATGTGCTCATGACGGTGGTTGAAGATATTGAAATTGAAAATTTGGCTTTTCCAACCCATGATGGGGAAGAAATTGATGCTGAAGTTGGAGATGTTGAACCAAAAGATGAATTTTAATGTAATATGTCGTCCTCGGATGATGACGAAGAGAACGATGACAACGAATAATATCACAAACACAAGGATCTCTTATTTATTAGAAATTTTAGACGTATCTTACAGATTAAATTGTAGTAAAAATCAGTATGTTTGATTTCAAACACATTAATATTTCTATCATTGAGATTGAAAGTCAATCATAATGTAATATAAGTTAATGGGTTTGTTACATATAATTGAATGTATTTTATAAATTAATTTGAAATGTCATATATAATTCTTTCCAATTGGATAATACGATGTATAAACATTATGTATCAATGTAAAATGAAGTTTAGGAAATATTTTCTTCACCATTAAAAAATTAGTCACAGATCAGTCACAAAATTTTACATATAATCTGCGACTACAATTGCAATCAGTCACAGATCAGTCCTAAAAATAGTAATTGATCTGTGACTACGTTGTTTTTTTCCGTGCAAGTCGCAAACCAGTAACAATATTTGTAACTGATCTGTGACTGATTGATATTGTGGTCGCAGATCAGTTGCACAATTATGTAACTGATTTGTGACAGATTTTTATAATTTATCGATTTTGGCAACATAATGTGAAGAAAACATTTCTAAAACCTCATTTTACATTGATACATGATGTTTATGCATCGTATTAAACTATTGAAAAAGATTATATATGAAATTTCAAATTAATTTATAAAACACATTCAAGTATATGTAAACAAACTCATTAACATATATTACATTTTGATTGAATTTCATTCTCATTGATAGAAATTTAAGTTTCGATTTTTACGAATTGTGAAAACTACATAATCTATTGTATTCATTAACATTAACTCTATGAAAGGCTGTTGATTTCGAACAAAATTAAATCCCACAAGTTTTTGGGAATTTTGTAAAACAGAACATATTAATCTTATATATTATATATTTCTCGTCGCAAGTAGTGTTTGAAAGAGTCCAGTAGCCTAGTGGCAATCGGACTACCACAGAAACTGTTTGTACATTGTCACGGATTTGAGTACCCGTGGTTTCTTTTTTAAATGATTTAAACTATGTGACTGAACTGCGACTCCAACCACCAAGTCAGTCACAGATCAGTCACCCAGGCGAATTGGAAAAAAAACTATCACAGGGACTCGAACCTGTGACAGTTGAGGAGCCTTTGCGGATGTTAACCATTGAGCTACGGGACGCTTTCAAACATAAGGCACGGCAAATAATATATATTAAGCAAGATCAAAATGTTCGGTTTTACATAAATCCCCGAAAACTTGCATTTTGTATAATTTGATTTTTAGAATAATAATATAATTTTTAGAATGATAATATGATTTTAGAATAATAATATGAGTTTTCAGAATGATAATATGATTTTTAAAATTTTTGTAGAGATTTTAGTATTATGTATAAGTTTATTTGAATTTATATGAATTTTGTATGAAGAATTCATATTTATATGAATTTGAAGAACTTTATATGAATTATACAAAATGCTCCAAGAATTTATATGGATTATCAAAGAATTTTTTATAAGTTTTTATGAATTTTTGTGAATTTATATGAATTTTTATTTATTTTTCAATGAATTTTTAAAATATTTAAATTATTTTTTTGGGTTTTTATTAAATTTTTTTTGTTTTTTGTAATTATTTATAAGATTTTAATAAATTTTTATGAATTTTTATATATTATATAATAAATTATTTGAATTTTATAGAATTATGATGAAATTTTGTGTAATATTTAATAATTTTAGAAACTATGATTGTTTTTTTGTTTTAATTATTGCAGGTTTGATCGGGACCGTAACAGCGATATTTCGAGACATATTTTGGATATAATAAGGGGCGGGTATAGAGACAAGTATATGTGTTGGACCACTACTCCTCCAGATGTACGAGATCAGTTCCTCGTGAAATTCGCGGTAAACTCGTTTTTATTTACTATCACATTTTTTTAAAAAAAATTAAGATTTAAAATTTTTATTACCTAACTTTTTTTGTAAATTTTTGTAGCAAATTTTTTCTACTGGAACCAGGCTATTACACAGACTGTTCGTTATCACTTCGACCAAATCGCTGGAAAGCGGATAAAGGGAATTACGACTCAGGTCAAAACTAAAGGTAAATGTCCTGGTTGGATGAACATGAACGTTTATCAGCAGTTATGTGAGCATTGGGCTACAGAGGAAGCCCAAGCTAAGAGCAAGAAAACACGGGCTACGCGTTATTCTGATCGTGACGGCTGCAGACCGCATAAGCATGTGTCGGGACAGAAGAGTTACTACCGTGTTCAGTGTGAACTTGTAAGTTTTTCTAATTTATATAATTTTTAATTTTTTTACTTTTTTATTATATAATATTTTTTTTTCAGGAGGACGAATTGCATCGACCTGTCTCCATCAATGAAGTCTTCAAGAAAACACATACTAATTCTTCAGATGGTACCTTTGTGGATCTGAAGACAAAGAAAATTGATGACACATAAGCAGAAGCGTAGTGAGTTCATCCAATCCCAGATGGACAGCAACACCGATCTATCAGATTGTACTTCTCAGACAGTACAACTCACTCAAGAGCAAGAGAACGAACTTTTTCTTGAGGTGATTTTTTTTTTAATTTTTAAAATTATTTTTATTAGTTTATTAAAAAATTTAAGTATTTTAAAACATGTTTTTTTGAAGTCTACGTTGCCGGATCGTAGAGGCAACATGTACGGATTGGATGATCTCAGCTCCAGGTATCGTCGCGACAAGAAAAGGGTGATCGCCGAGTTGACTGTGAAGGACACGATTTCAGAGTTGCAACAACAAATGGTTGCTTACAAGCAAGACGTGCAGCAAGAGATGGCGGGTTACAAGGATAACATCAATTACTTGACACAGCAGAATCGCGAGCTTCTACAGTACCTTCAGCAGACATTACCATCTTTTCGAGCTCATTTGGTTTTGATGCCTTCTCCTCCGGCACGACATGATGGTTTAGGGTCTTCTTCTGCTACCAGACCTCCTGTTGACCAGCTTTGATTTTCTTTCACATTTATTATCGAATTTTATGTTTTCGACTTTGACATTACTAATCGGTTTCGGCTTTAGTAATATATATTTTTATTTAAAAATTTTTATTTTATTTAAAATTTTAATATTATTTTTATTTAAAAACAATAAAAAATAATGGTAAAATATAATAAAAATCACACGTGAGACTGATCTGCGACTAAAATTTAAGACTAATATGTAACTAGAATTTGAAACTAAATTGTGACTAAATCTAGAGACTAATCTGCTACTGAAGTTTGAGACTAATCTGTGACTAGATTTTGAGACTAATCTGTCACTCAAATTTGAGACTAATCTGTGACTGATATGTGAGACTAATCTGCGACGTAACTTGAGACTGATTTGTGACTCGAGTTTGAGACTACTCTGCGACTGATATTTGAGACTGATCTGCAACTCAAACTAGAGACTGAACTGAGACTAATATGTGATACTGCTTTGGGACCAAGTTTTGATACTAAAGTGCGATCGATCTTTGAGACTGATCTGCGACTCAGTCTCGTTAGTGTTTTGTGAATCGCAAATTAGTCACACATTGAAACTAATTATTGAGTTACAAACTCAGTCGCACTGTGGGACTAATTTTTTCCGTCCCAGTTTAGTCACAAATGTGTGACCATTCTGTGACTAACAAAAAGTGTGACTAGACATTTGAAACTAATATAATCAGTCGCACTTCAGTCTCACAGTTTCAAAGTGAGACTGATTTGAGACTGATTGTGTAGTCTCAGATGACTAGTTTTCTTGTAATGTCAGGGTTACCGGATTCACTTTGGGGTGAGGCGATCTTTCTGCATGTTATGTACTTAATAAAATACCACACAAAGGTATCTCATCTACTCTATGAAATCTGGAAGGCGTATAAACCAAATTTGTCTTTTATAAAGGTTTGGGGTTGTGTTGCTAAAGTGGGCTTTCCAAGCTTCAAAAAATCCTATATAGGTTCCAAAACTGTTGATTCAATCTTCGTGGGATATGTAGAGAATAGTACTGCATATCGTTGTCTCACTTTTAATCCTGTGACAAAAGTATTGGGACATATTATTGAATCCCGTGATGTGGAATTTTTTTAAGACATTTTCCCATTTAAGAAACTTGCGTTTTTGGTAGAGAAAACCAGCATTAATAAGAGAGAAAGTTCAGATGAAGTAGACTCATAACCGAGAAGAAGCAAAAGGATGAAAATGACAAAAAACTTGGGTGCAGACTTCATTACTAGCTTCTTAGTAGAAGGAAGGGAGATAAGTGAGGAATTTGTATTTACCTTCCTTATAGATGACAATCTTAATTCTTTTACAGAATCAATACAGTCTTTAGATGCATTGTTTTGGAAAGAAGCTGTGGATGATGAATATGAATCAATTATATCTAATCATACCTGGGAACTAGTAGATTTACCTTCAGGTTGTAAGGCCTTGAAGTGTAAATGGATTCTAAAGAAGAAATTGACGGCTGATAGAACTATAAATAAATACAAAGCCAGATTAGTGGTTCAAGGTTTCTCACAGAAATATGGCTTGGACTTCTTTGATACTTATGCACCAATTACCAAGATTGCTTCTATAAGATTACTGGTAGCAATTACATCTTCTCACAACCTCATTATCCACCAAATGGATGTAAAGACGACGTTTTTGAATGGTGACTTGAATGAAGAAATTTACATGGTGCAGCTTGAAGGTTTCATTGTGAATGGACAAGAAAACAAGGTATGTAAATTTAAAAATTCTCTCTATGGTCTCAAGTAAGTCCCAAAGCAGTGGTTTGAAAAGTTTAGCTCAACTCTTAAAGAAGTTGGGTTCAAACTGAATATTGGAGATACATGCATCTTCAGTAAGGCAGTGGATTCAGATTATATCATTATCTGTTTGTATGTTGATGATATGATGTAACTAGGAACATCACTAGAAATCATAACAGAAACTAAATAATTTTTAATTTCTAAATTTAGTATGAAAGATTTAAGAGAATAGATATAATACTAGACATAAAGGTAGAGAAGACGGAGAAAGGATACTCTCTGAATCAATCGCATTACATAGAAAGAATATTGGTTACTGGGACAAACGTGTTGCAAAATCTCCATATGATCCTTCTTTACACTTGCGTAAGAATGAAGGAGAGAGTATAAACCATAATGTATATGCCAGGATCATTGGAAGCATCATGTACTTGATGAACTGTTCCAGACCAGACATAGCATATGTTATAGATTAAGTAGATACACTGAGAATCCCGGAAATGATCATTGGATAGCAATTAAGGGACTTCTGAGATATCTGAAATGTACAATTGACTTAAAACTATGCTATCATGGATCTTCTTGTACTATGGAAGGTTATTGTGATGCCAATTGGATCACGGACAATGATGAGGTAAACTCTACAAGCGGGTTTATATTCACAATAGGTGGAGGAGCTGTTTCATGGAAATCAAAGAGACAAACTTTTATTGCTAGATCAACCGATGAACTCCAAGTTGATAGCTTTAGAGTTAGCTGGTCTAGAAGCTGACTAGTTAAGGAATGTGTTAGCTGATCTTCCAATCATTGGAAAAGAATGTCTTTCTATCTCTATGAGATGTGACTCACAAGAAGCCATTGCAGTGGCAATGAACAAGTTGTTTAATGGAAAGAAGAGACATATACGATTTAGACATAAAGTTATCAGAAGTTTCATTATAACTGGTGTGTTGTCTCTGGAATTTGTGAGATCATGAGTAATTTAGCTGATCCTATGACTAAGCTTTTGTGTGGACGTATTGTCCTGGACATGGCAGTGCAAATGGGATTGAGAACAGATGGAGTTTGAAGATGTTTGAAATTCCTTACCTAGTGATCTATTAAATTAGATTGCAGGTTCAAAAGGTCAGCCAATTGAACATCTTTGAAGTTGATGTAGTAAGGTAACTGAGGAAAAAAACTTAGTAATGAAAATATACAGAAAAATTGTATTTCACATATTGTCTTTCGATTATCTTAAGGTACTGTAGTTATGTAAACTTCAAATGACATGTGAATTGGTTTGATAGTTATGACTTTGTAGTGAATGGTAGAAACGAAAATTTGAATAAGGAAACTTATTCTGTTGTGAAATTCTCGAAGAATGATTCAAGTCTAGACAGACATCATTGCTATTATTGCCTCCAGTTGAGAAACAAGGTGAAGAATGTTAGTAATGTTTAACAAATTTAGGATATACAAACATGTAATACATCGTATATTCTGTATAATACATAGTTTGTATAGTTCTATACTTGGTTACAAACTCTATTAACATTATCCACTTAGTAAAAGAAAATCTTTGAAAGAAGATTATCTTATGATAGCTTAAGGAGGAAGCAACATGAGAATATATAAATAACAGATGTATTTAGCAAGTGATAGATGCTCTTGAGAG
Organism: Lepidium aucheri; assembly: GCA_900406435.1. Taxonomy (NCBI): domain Eukaryota; kingdom Viridiplantae; phylum Streptophyta; class Magnoliopsida; order Brassicales; family Brassicaceae; genus Lepidium; species Lepidium aucheri. The sequence goes on along the minus strand of OVBA01000080.1, from coordinate 11,886 downwards.
ATTAGATTCACCAAAGTTCATAGATTCTCTTCTTCGAAGTTCCAGCTAGTCAAAGGCGTGAACCGTAAGCGAGTGCAGAGAAAAGGTTGGAGCCGAATCCTTCTTAAGAATTCTTCACGGAATTAGGAGGCATCTTTGCTCACACTCAGAATAGTTTTCTTCGTATGTGCGATTGGATCTTTCTCCATCTTTTGTACTTTTTTTTCCATTGTTCATTTGGTTTTTCTCTGTTTTCGATTCTAACACAATCATCTTTAGCACCTCTCCACAGTCCACTGCAAATACAACTCTGGAGAACTAAAGGGAGAGAAGGAAGGACATGCCCACAACAGAGCTTCAACTTAAGCATGCAGCGATGACAGACACCAAGGGGCACACCAGACACCTAAGCTTGCACAAGAAGGGCTACTCGAGAAGCAAATTCATCCAATACCTGTATGGAGATTAGAATCTTTCTAGGATGCATCCACGAAGCACCTAAACTCTGTGAAAGCACAAGAAATAGCTAATAGACAAAATAGAACCTCTTGATCAACCAAATTGTCCTGACTGAGACAACCGGAGACATGTTCCAAGGTGGACCGCTCATTAGAAAAGAACCAAGCCGCAGCCTCGTCTTCCCCATGACACACAATATCCCAAGGATCCTTATACAAATTACAAAACAATTTATCATTTCTTGCTTTCTAGAGGAACCATAATAACCAAGGGAAGCTCCTCATATCAATATTTGTAGGAACACGCCAAAAGATATAATTATAATTGGCATATATCGACGGTCTCAAAAAATCCCAGATACTCGAAGAAATCTGAGATAAGGTCCAAGTCTGCATCGCCGGAGGATATACAAATAAAATATATGATTCACTAACTCTATTGCAGCCCTACACCAGACACATAACATATCATAAATAATTCTTCAACGAACCAAATTAGGCCCAACTGCAACATGGCCAAATATGACCTGCCACATAAAATATTTGATCTTTGGAGGACAAGGAACCTTCCAAATTTGACTATGAAGAGCATCCAAATTGGGAGAAAAGGGACCCATCCCGTGATGAGAAACATAAAGTTCAGTCCAATAGCCAGACTTAACTGTATGCTTGCCAAACTTGGTAAAATGCCAACCCAAAGAATCAGCCCTAGCCAAACTCGGGATAGGAATACCTAGAACCATAACCGCATCAGAAGGATACATCAACTGTCGGCCTAGGACTGCATAGGGTCAATCAGATGTTCCACATTCAAATCCAAATAATGTAACGAACTCGGCCTCAAAGATGGACGCGGAGAGCTATCCAGAATGCAATGATCATACCACACCGAGATAGTAGAAGCATCACTGACTTTTTTAATCAACACTTTACTAACCAAGCCTCTAGCCGAGATAATACTACGCCAACCGTAGGAAGGGGAATAGGTCCATCAAGGCACAAGAGTACTAGAATCACAAAAATATCAGCAATAAAAAATCCTGAAAAACAAAGACTTCGGGAAGTCAATAAGACGACATAATTGCTTAGCTAGAAGAGCTGTATTGAAATCTTCAATCATCCGGAACCCTAGACCACCCTCATTCTTTCCTTTACCAATATTTCCCACTTAACCCAATGAACACTCGCTGAAGAGTGAGAATTTTGCCACCATAAGTCAGCAGTAGCAGATCTAATCTTTTGTGTCAGACTCATCGGAAGCCAATAACAAGACATAACAAAAACAGGAGAGCCAACAAAACCAACTTTATAAAGACCTCATTTCCTTCCTTCGATAAAAACTTAAACGACCAAGAGTTAATGCAATCTTTATCCTATCACGTACAAAGGCGATCACCTTTGCCTTAGAACCCTCAAAACCTTCTGGAAGGCCTAAATAGGATTTCATACCCTCGATTTTATGAATGCCTAAGATACCTTGGATGTCTTGTCTAGTCAACACATCCACTTGATGACCAAATTAGATAGAGGACTTATCTAAATTGATTTGTTAACCAGAAAGACGCCGTCAAAATCTCCAGAATAACTCAGGACTCTTCAGAAGAAGCCTTACAAAAACACAAACTATCATCAACATACAGTTGATGTGTGTGATTTTTGATGGTTTTAGAGTATTAGTTTAGATTTTTTTGCTTTCTTTGCATTTGCATTTGGAGTCTGAAGTTTTATCTAGGAAAAAGAGCAGAAAAGAAACTAAAACTGGAGCTAAGGACAATTGGATCAGCTGCTAGGCAAAAAAGATCGCGCAACCTCGGATTGCTACCTCGCGGATCGCAAGGCGAGGACTGCTCGGAATGCTCAAGAAAAGATGCCTCAGTCACCAGGCTATCTACCGCGAGGGAAGATCAATCTCTTCATCACAAGGGCAACACACGGACCATGCACTCAGTCTCAACCCACGAGGACCAAGACAAGAATCACTCCTTGGTGCCCAAGCTCGCGCAAGGACTCCGAGGGCAAGATTTACAAAAAGTCCTGGTTGACCAACTTAAGTCGGTTTAACCATTAGGGTTATGCAAATAATCCTATAAATACCCTCTAATCACACTCTTATCAATCATCTGTTGTTTAGCTTAAAAACTCTCTTTGTTTTTATTGTTTCTTTTAAGCTTTGTTTAAGGTGCTCTTTATGATTATTGCTTTATGATTACGCTTTGAAGTTTATATGAATTAAGTTTATCTTGTTCTTCATCTTTACTTTATGCAATTTCATTTAAGTTTCTTTATGTTTATGCAATCTAGATGAACCCTACTCCTCCGCCCTCACACAATAAGGCGTGAGTAGATCCGTGTGGATCTCGAGGATAGGGCAATCGAAGGTGAATCCATTAATTCCCTCGCTGTTCTAGCCATGACCTGAACTCCGATCTCTTCTAACTAGGCCAAGCTTAATGGTGGTCTCTCCTTGATCAAGAGAGATCTAATTTAGGTCGTGACCTAAGGCTAGCGCCAATGGGAGCGGAGACCAAGTGCCTTATTAGTGATGGCTTGATCCGCTGAAGAGAGATTTAGCATGTGGGTCGGGTGTTAGACGAGTTAAGCTTAGCTTAATGCTTCTAATTTAGCTTGATCGCGGCGAAAGCCGTAATAGATCAGCCGATTTGGATAGGAGTCTTCGAGTTTACTTCTTCGTTCGCCTTCCCTCACACTATTGAGCTACAACCAAGCTTGGCTTTTTTGGGGGGAATCATAAAAGATCTAATTTTCCTCCACACCAATCACGAGTTTTTCTTTATTCCTCGCTTTTGTTTCCTCGTCGAGACAAAGCATAATAATAAGCCTTGACCCTCCTGAAGGCTCAAAGTTCATAATTCAGTGGGGTGGCCTTTTCTTATTTTCACTTCATTTTCAAATCTTTTATGCTTGCCAAAGTCAACACTATTATTGAAGAATAATGAAAAACAAATAAATCCTGAATCAGCTCTATCAAACCAAGAAAAAATTGCGAGAGTGGGTTGATCTAATCTAGTCCTGGTCTAGAGATCGCTCAAAAGAGTCTTGCGAGTTGGGATCGGCGAGTTTGTCGCTGATCAACCTCCCTATCCACTAGATCTTTGCCTTTACTTTAATTTCTATCTTATAACAATTATTGTACTCTGATTTCATGCTATTTCTCTGTTTTAGTCATTTCCATTCTGTTTTATTTTTGTCATTTTGTGTATTTTGTCCTATTCTCTAGTTTGCAAGCTCACCTAAATATCATAATTTATCGTTGTGACAGAATGGTAGCTTACTTGGACTAGGATCTAGGATTAGATAGGTTGTTTACAAGCATCTTTGAGTATTTGGTTCGACAACCACCTTACTTACCACTATGCTTAATTGATTTGATAGAGGAACCCAAAAACTCTTTTATCAACAGTGAATGGGACACCGATGGACACCGACAAAAAATCACAATCCCAGAAACTCTCTTCTGATCCTCCGCCAAGAAAAGCTTGGACATTAACACCTCCCTGCACATGATGAAAAGATAAGGAGAGAGAGGATTGCCCTGACGTAAACCATGCTGAGGGGCAATACAACCATGCGGTTGCCCATTTATAAGAATTGAATAACCTACTTAATGAATACAAAACATAATAAAGGAAATCTAATGCTCATGGAAGCCAAAATGAAGCATTAGTTTCTCCAAAAAATCTCATTACACCCTGTCATAAGCTTTACTCATATCAGTCTTATCCGCCATTTATTTTCCCTGAATAGATTTATTCGTCTGCAAAGCATGGAAACATCTCCTCGACTATCAGGATATTATCAAAAATTAGGTGACCCGACACAAACGCAGATTGTGGTTCTGATATTAGAAAGGGAATAATTCTCTTCAGACGTAAGTAGAACATCTTGGAAATAACCTTATAGCCCACATTACATAAACTAATTGACCGGAACTCGGAGATTTTAGTACAATGACAAACCTTTGGAACCAAGCAAGTATTAGTAAGATTTAAGTTAACATCAAAAAACCCAGTAGCTAAAAAATCATTAACAGGCTGAAGAAGATCGTCCTTAACAATCGACCAAAAGTTCTAGAAAAACAGAGATGTCATTCCATTCGGACATGGAGCTTTCTCATGGTCCATCAGGAACAAAGCTCTGCGGACCTCCGACTCAGATGGAGGATCCATGAGCATATCGTTCCAAGCCGTAGTAAATATTTGGTTCAATAAAACCTAAGTCATCACAAAAATCCACTTGGCCCCGGGAAGGTATATGTCCTTAAAGTAGAAAATAGCCTCTAAAGCAATAATAGGTTCCTTATAATCCCAAATCCCAGAAGATAATAACAAACTTAATATTCTATTCCAAGCATGCCGCTGCTTAGTCTGAGCATGATAAATTTTAGTAGTATGGTCACATTCCCACAGTCAACGATTATGACTTTTCTGTTTCCAAAATAACTCATTCTCAGAATAAGCAAGCATAAGGTCCTTAGAAGCTTGACGAATATCTGTTAATGAGCTGGAATCAGTATTCTTCAATTGCTCGAAAACCTCCTTACATCTCTCAGTTCGGGAACGCCCTAGAGGAACATTAGAAGACCACCACCTAGAAATTTTACAACGATACTTCGCAATTTTATGGAAGAGCTTACAACGACGTTAACCAGAATAGCAAGACTAGCCACGCGCTATTGTCTCCCGGAGATCCGGCTTACCAAGCTACCACCGATCAAAGATAAAGCCAGACTGCCTTTTTACCACATTACCATGAGGAGAAACCAAGATTGGACGATGATCAGAACCTATTATCTCCAAGTACAATGTTGTAGAGGTACGGAAAAAAGAATGCCAATATGAGTTGCTATAAACTTTGTCCAATTTACAGCGGACTAAACCTGATTGACGCATACCACGCCAAGACCAGGAGTTTCCTAAGCAAGGAAATTCAACTATTCCACAAAGCTGAAGCATATCATTAAAAAGAACAAAAGAATTGAGATTGTGTATACAATCACCAAACTTCTCATGGTTACCTGAGAATTCATTTAAATCTCCTACCATAGGCCAAAGACAATCACAAGTCAAGCTAAATCGGACTAACCACTCCCAAACCCCTACCCGCATAATGGTTTGATTCCTCGTAAATGAAAGTAGTGAAACATTTTTCACCAGCAACCTGATAAGAAACATCAATCAAATCTTATCTTTGTAATTAACATTAAGTAACAAATCCTTAGAAAAACAATAACGTAAGACCACCACTTGAGCCAACAATTGATGGATCTAAAATATATTTTTCAGTAATGTTTTTATATTCCATATAATAAAGGAGAATTATTTAAAATGACTGATAATTTTGTTCTAAATTCAAATTAAACTACACCTCAAATTCAATCAAATATAAAAGTGACTCAAAGAATAGTGGAATAAAAAAAATTTTGCTTAACCAAACAAATAAACTGGTAACCAATTACAATTCTAATAATGTAAAAGTCTGAAAGAGAAGTCTTAATATTTAAGACTTTATGCAAAGTCTACTGTATAATTATATTTTATATTTTAAATTTTAAAATTATTAATTTTAATTTGATTAAAAGTTCGTATAAATAACCAACATATAAATAATCATGAAGTATAACAGGTACGATCTCATAAAATTGAAACAAATTAAACCAATAAATATCAAATAGATCATGTAAAAAATATATAATAGCTTAAAAAGTAAAGATTTTACGTGAAGTTTGTACACTGTTATTTATAGAGTATTATATTCACTTTCAAAAATAATAAAAATAATTTGAATAAAATATTTTTATATAGAAAAAATAAAATAATTATGAAGTATAAAATAAAATTTCATACAACAGAACCAAATTGAACTAACAAAAAGGAAATAGATTTTAAACAAAATAAAGACCAATAATCAGATTCAACCAACAAAGACCAATAAATAAAATATCTAATAACTTAGGATTTGACGTATTAGGTCAATAATCATGTAGGGTTTGTATTCTTTTTAAAAAAAAAATTGAAATGTTAAATTTGCATGGAATTGTTAATATATATATATATATATATATATATATTTGATCTAAGTTTTTGTTTATATTTTTGACCATTAGTATAAAATACATTATTTGTGGTTTAAGATTTTATGGTTCAGTAAGTGTGACAAAATTTTATTTTGAAGTTACAATTTAGAAATTTCAGGTGAAATCTATTTAGAATTTAGAATTTAGAATTTAGAGCTTAGATTGTATAGTATTGAATCAAACATTTGCTATAGACTAAGAATTATAAAGACTTTTTCTTTTATTAGCTTTGGAAACTTACTCAACCAAAACTCTCAAAACTCTTAATCTCACAAGTTATGCCATAGAAAACACATATGTTTAGATAACTCCTAAAACATAACAACTTAATCTTATCTACTGATAGCTTGCATTTTAGGCTTTCTTATTCAAGCTTATCTTAACATTTTGCCCCTTAAGTTTGAAGTCTTCTTTTGTCTCTTGAACTCTAATGAGATCTCTCATTTCTTTGAATTTCAATATTCCTAATGCCTTTGTTAAAATGCCTGCTTTTTGTTTATTTCCGGGAACATGTCAACATCGATCAAATCATTCTCAACACACTCTCGAATGAAATGAAACCTCTTGTGTATGTGTTTACTTCTCCCATGGAAAACCGGATTCTTAGTTAGTGCTATTGCGGATTTGTTATAAACTAAAATTGGTATTTTATCCTTTCTTCACTCGTGATCTCTTCAAGAAATTCTTGAAGCCATATTTCTTGCTTAGCTCCTTCGGTGGATGCCATGAATTCTCTCTCACATGAAGATAAAGCAACAATCTCATATTTTGTGAACACCATGATATTGGACAATCATTGAAGTAAAAGATATGTCGGGTAGTGATTTTTCCATCATCGATATCCACATTATAGCTACTATCACTAAAACCTTCTAACCCTTTGTTCACATTCTTATATATAAGTCCGTAAGAAAGAGTTCCTCGAAGATACCGTAACCTTGCTTTAAGGCTGCTCCATGTGACTCCTTTGGATCTTGCATATATCTACTATGTATTCCAACATTAAAGGACAAATCTGGTCGTGTGTGAAGTAAGTATCAAATACATCCAATGATTTTTCTATCTTCTTTTGCGTTGATACTCTTTTCATCTTGTGAATTTGAAAGCTTTAAATCGGAATTCAAACTACAAGAAAACTGGTCTTTTGCGAAGGAATTTTAGCAAAATTCCATCGCAAAAAATGCTACAGAATTGCGATGTCTTTGCGACGAATTACTTCGCGTTGCAAAGATGTCGCAAACATGCGACAGATATACAACATCTCAAACTTACGACATTTTTGCGATGAATTTGCAAGAGATGTGCGACACATTGTAAATTCTCGCAAATGTATAGCAAAATTGCGAGGTTTTTGCGATATACTTTTTCATTGCAATACATGCGAGGCTTTTGCGATGGTTTTGCGAGGTAAGCAGATTACATTGCAATTCCATAGCAAAATTTCCTCTTTTCATTATAAATAGACCCTCATGAGATTGTATCTTCATACCAAATCACAAACACTAAGAGAGAGAAACTAGTGAGAGAAAAAAAATTCGAAAATTTTTTTTTGGGAAAAACAAATTTGCTGAAAGAAAAATAAATGATGTTAGAACATGAAGTGTTAGCAATACGACGATGGATGTATAATCGAAGAGATCTGGAGACCGGATAAGTGATGAAGGAGTTTCAAGATAGGTTACGAGCATTCATAAATTAGGTGGCTAATAACCCATTTACTCCAAATGATGGTAACATCTTTTATCCATGTTTAAAGTGTGGGAACAAGAAATATTTGAATATCGATATGATGAAAAGACATGTATATAATAAAGGATTTACTCCTAATTATTATGTCTGGTTTTCACATAGAGAGGGGTATAGTTTGGGTGTAGGAAGTAGTAGTACGAGTGCTGGTGTTGATGATCAACCTAGTTATGATAATACTAACTATAATTATGGCAAAAATATGTTCGAAAACTATGATCATCTACAAGGAAATAGGTATCATGATATGGTGATAGATGCATATCATGGTAATATCCCTGTTGTCACAGAAAATACAACTAAAGAACCTAACACCAAAACAAAATTTTTTTATGATATGCTAGATGCTACAAATCAACCTATCTATGAGGGATGGAGAAGGTTTGTCTAAACTGTCATTAGCATCTAGGTTGATGTCTATTAAAAGTGAAGGTAACATAAGTGAGAGAAGTATAAATACTCTTGCAGATGTGTTTAAAGAGTATTTGCCAGAAGATAATAATTCTGCTAGGAGTTATTATGAAATGCAAAAGTTTGTTGCGGGTCTTCGGTTACCATCAGAAATGATTGATGTTTGCACTGAAAAATGCATGATTTCTGGAAAGATGATGATAAGTTGCAGGAATGTCGATTTTGCGAGAAGCCAAGATACCGAGCAACAGATGAAAGGACGCTCGTCCCATATAAATGTATGTGGTACTTGCCAATCACTGATAGATTAAAATGATTATATCAATCGGAAAGGACATCAGCGGCAATGAGATGGCATGCAGAACATATAGTAACCGATGGCGAGGTCACACATCCATTGGATGCATAGGCTTGGCAACATTTTCAGATGGTACATTCTGAGTTTGCTAAAGAGTGTAGGAATGTTTATCTAGGTTTAAGCACAAATAGATTTAGCCCATTTGGTTTGTCCGGGAGATAATATTCTCTATGGCATGTCATATTGACGCCATACAATCTCCCACCGGATATGTGCATGCAAAGCGAATTTTTGTTTATGACTATTTTAGTGCCAGGTCCTAGTCATCCTAAGAGTTCCCTCGATTGTTCTTGCAACCTCTGATTCATGAGCTAAAACATTTATGGTATAGAGGTGTTCGCACATTTGATTACTTGCAGTAGTAGAATTTCAAGATGCATGCAATTCTATTATGGACAATCAAGACTTCCCGGTGTATGGAATGTTATCTGGATGGATGACACATGGAAGGTTATCTTGTCCATATTGTATGGGTTGGTCTGATGCATTTCAACTAAAGCATGGTAAGAAATTGTATTGGTTTGATTGTCATTGTTGGTTTCTCTCCATGCATTGTCCATATCGAATGAACAATAAATTGTTTAAGAAGAACAAGGTTGTGCGTATTCCTCCCCCGTCACACATGTCAGGCAGTGATGTGTTGGAGCAGATTGATCATTATGGTAGCAAAAGTGTAAGCGTAGGGGTGATTGGCACACTCTAGCAAACATGCCTGACGGATATGGTAATTCTCACAATTGACACAAAAAGAGTATCTTTTTGGAATTATCATATTGGAAAGATCTCTTACTACGAACAATATGGATTTGATGCACATCATTAAAAAAAATTTTGTCAACATTATGAACACGATTCTAAATGTGCGAGGAAAGAGTAAAGACAGTTTGAAGGCAAGATTGGACTTACCCGAAATATGTGCAAAGACCAAATTTCATATTACAAGGGATGACAAACAACCAATTCTAATATTTCGGTTGTCCAGAGAAGCTAAACAGATATTGTTTAATTGGATTTCTTCGGATGTAAAGTTTCCGGATGGTTACGTGTCCCAATTCTGAAGATGTATAGAGCATGGAAAAAAAATATCTAGTATGAAGAGTCATGATTTCCATATATTCATTCACCAACTACTGGTATTACTTGAGCTTCTACCGATAATTGTCCACGAACCAATTGCCGGTAAATAGTTATATACTTTATATTTTCTCATTCTGATATTTATAAAAATTGTTTAATTATATGAAATATAACCTTTGTAGGGATCAGAGCATTTTTCAGGGATCTATGTACACGAACACTAACAATAGACGGCGTAGCTCAATTAAAAACTAATATCCTAGTGTTGATCTCTAAATTGGAAAAAAATATTTTATCCTGTACTTTTTGACGTGATGGAACATCTTCCAATCCACCTGCCACATGAAGCAGCTATTGTTGGTCCCGTTCAATTTTGATAGATGTACCCATTTGAGCAATTCATGGGACATTAGAAAAGAAAAGTAAAACGTCAAGCAAAAGTGGAAGGGTCGATCATTGCAGAAAGTCTGGTAGAGGAAACTTCTCATTTCACATCATATTACTTTAGTCCAACCGTCAAAACCAAAAGAACCCAGGTAGGACAATATGACGATGGCGGGGTTGCACCATCATATGCCATTCTGGTTTCAAATATCTTCACTCAGGTTGGAAGACTTGGTCGAAAATTAAAAGAAGAGTACTAAGAAAACCACACATATTGTCGTGCAGCTCACAATTATATATTGCGAAACTGTGAAGATGTATTGCCATTTGAGAGGTATACATATATATTATTATTGTTAGTTCATTCATTTACATACAAATTAATTCTTATTGATCAGTATCGATTAATATTACTTAATTTGCAGTGAATTTGATAGACAAATACGAGAAGTCTTCCCTAATTTGCCAGAATCAAAATATGACAAGTACAAAGAACGTGATTTTATTTGATAGTTAAAATACAATGTACATAAGATTAAATATTAACTTTGTTTTGTTTTCGAAATTAAATTACAACAAATATACATAATGTTTAAAAAAATATGGTAGGTGAATAATGGATGTGCTGGCAAACCTATGCCATTATGGTTGCATGAGATTGTCAATGATCCAATGGCAAGGATCTTAACGACACCAATGTATTTCACTCGCGGATACACTTTTCATACATACGACCATGGTTCCAATAAATCAACAACAAATTTTGGAATCCACGTGCCAGGTGAAACCAAATTTTACGACATTTTGAATAGAAGTTACATATCCTCGAATTATTAGATTGAGATGCATTTTATTTCAATGTCATTGGTACAATACAACAGTAGCTCGAGGAGTGCGTACTAATCAATTAGGGGTAACGATGTAAATGCGATCCAAAGATATTCTAATTTTGACCCATTTATTCTAGCATGTCAAGCAAAACAAGTATGTTTTATTCCTTATCCTCGTATAAATCAAAAGCGTGAGATGTGGCTTTCCGTTATAAAAGTGAATCTAAGAGGTCGTATAGTGGGAGAGGCCAACGATGTGGCTACGCAACAAGAAAGATCAGCCGAAGTAGTTATAGCTGTCGAATCCACATAAGATATCATACATGCACATCAAGAAGTATAAGACATTGTTCCAAATAATTCAAGGGAAGAAAATGCAGACTCTGAAGAATTTCAAGAGACTGAAGAAGAAGAAGACATTGATTAACTTGTTTAATTTTTAAAATATAAGATATATAATATGTTTGGGAGGCTCAATTGTCTAACTGTAATACCCACACTTGATAAATCCGTAAAGACGAGTTGTGGAATGTGAATATGGTGTAAAGG
>OVBA01000079.1:0-107944 GCA_900406435.1 Lepidium aucheri | reverse complement strand
ATCCGACCAAGCTGTCCAAATCCGACCAAGCAGTCCAAATCCGACCAAGCTGTCAAAATTTGACCAAGCTGTCCAAATCCGACAAGGCTGTCCAAATCCGACAAGGCTGTCCAAATCTGACCAAGCTGTCCAAATCCGACCAAGCTGTCCGATCCGACCGGTACGGTCCAAAAACTTAAATCATGTCCTAAATTCCTTCATTAGCCTATTTTCCATGGTTTTACTTGCTATTTCTCATTACTTAGGCTTCCAATGCCCTTTCTTAGCTCAACTATACCAAATATCCTTGTTTGGTTTGTCCGTTCATACCGCACTCACATACCACACCTTGTGTGTTTGCGGATTTATCGAGTGTGGGTATTACACTTGGTGCTTTGCTGCACGAAGTTGGAGATATTATTCCGTAGCTTGTCTGTCCTCGAATTTGAAAAGAACTTTGTGAGGAAAAGAAGTTTGCAATCCGGCCTAGTAGTTATGGTGCCTCTGGGTAGGTGCTTCTCCCATTGATGGGCTCTATCTCCAAGAGAGAAGGGAAAGAGTCTTAGTTTCTGGATGTCCTCACTTACTCCGTTAATGCGAGGAAGAGTACAGAGTCTCTCGAACTCATCAAGGTGGTCAAGGGGGTCCTCCGAGGGCAAGCCGTGAAACTTGTTGTTTTGGACCATGGAGATCAATCCACTTTTGATCTCAAAGTTGTTATTCTGGATCATCGGCGGTTGGATCCCATTCCGTTGAGTAAGAATGCTTGGAGCATTGCTCGCACCAATGTAACAAAGGCGGCGAGCTTGAGTGTTTACTCGCGCCTGGTGGGCGGCTTCAGTAGGTAACGGTGGCGTTCCATCCTTCATCGTGCATGGTGTTGTGTTATGTAGATCAGCCTGTGGTAGGTGCATTTTTGTGCGCTGGCGACTAAGTTCACGAGGAAGGGGGTTGATGTTGTCGATGAGTGGCTGAAGGTTGTGAGAGCCCTTCGAATGCGTGTGCATCAACTGATCAACTTGTTCTAAGTTTTCGCTTAACTCGTAGGAGTTAAGCCGAGGTTGAAAATTCTGAGTCTGTCCTTGGGCCCAAACGTCGAGGTTAACCTGCAAGGTCTGCAAGGACATAAACAACAACTTTTCAATATGTTTGAAGCTTGGTCCTTATAAATCCAAGCTGTATGAATCAAATACAAGTTATCTAAGTAGTAAAAACGCAACTTGATCCTAAGACTAGTAAACTATAAATTGAAACAAGCGAAAATTCGATTTGGCAACGGGGCCAATTTGATAAAAGCGTTTTTGCAGTTCTTCTATCAAATCATAGAGTATGGAGGTAAGTGAAGTGGGTTTGTTGAACCAATACTTGGAAATGCTTGCAAGCAATCTATCTAATACCAAATCCTAGTTCAAGTTAATTCAAACATCCTATCACAATGATAGATCCTAAAAACACCAAACTAGCAAACTAGCACAAAAGACAAAATAAGCTAGAGACAAAAATAAAACAGAATTCAAAATAACAAAAGTGAGAAATGATGCAAAAACAAAGTGAAAAATGAAAATAAGGGTTTAAGTAATTCTAGATAGAAGGACTAAGAGGTTCGGGAGGTTGATCAGCGGTAAACTCGCCGATCCCACTCCACGTATTCTTTGAGCAATCTCTAGACTGGGAGATAGGTTAGATTGGCCTGCTATCGCGGAGAGGATCTCTATATGGATCAGCTGATCCATTCTGACTCTCGCCATGATCACGCCAAACTGGACGCATAAAACTCGGCCCAAATCATCTAATGACCGATCCACATACTAGATCTCTCTTCGGTAGATCAAGTCATCTTTAGTAAGGATCGGGGCCTTCATTTCTGTCAGCGCTAGCCTTCGGTCATGACCCAAATCGAATCTCACCTGATCAGGAAGAGATTAGCATTAAGCTTGGCCTTACTAGAAGAGATCGGTGTTATGATCGGTTAGCTAGGCGAGGAAATCAATAGATTCACCTCCGATCTCCCCATCCTCGAGATTGAAAGGGATCTACTCGCTCCTAATTTTGAGAGGGGTGAGGAATGGGGTAGATTCCGATTGCATGATTAAAGTAAAGAAGCTAAAATGCAAGAAGAAAAGATGAAGATAACAAGCAAAATACTAAATCATTCCATTCATAACCATTAAAGAGTACCAAACTTAAAAACAAGCTTAAAGGAAAATAACAATAAAAGAGAGAGTATTTTTTCGGCTAAAACATCAGGTAATGATAAGAGGGTCATTAGAGGAGTATTTATAGGTTCATTCTCATAATCCTAATGGTCAAACTGACCTAAGTCGGTCAACCAAGCGGTCAGTGAAACTTCCCTCGGAGACCTTGCGCAAGCTTGGGCACCGAGGAACGCTTCACTTCTCTGTCCTTGTGGTTCTTGTCTGAGTTGCGGCTTCGAGTATTACCTTTGATGTGAAGAGGGATGGGTCTTTGTTCCGCACCAGTCTTTCCTCGTGGCAGATAAATTGAGGTAAGTCCCCGAGGTGGCATTTGTCAAGTGTTCCTGGTACTCATCGCGTACGAGCTTCGATGTAACGATCTGAGGGTGCACAATCATTCTTGACTTAGACGTTCCAGCAGCTGCTCCATTTCCCCTTAGCTCCAGTTTTGCTCCTTTTCTGCTCCTTTTACCTAGATGAACTCCAAAACTCCAAATGCAAATGCAAAGAATGCAAAACAAGCCTAAACGGACCTAAATGCAAGAAAATTCTAGCTAGATGAATACTAAGTGACCTAAAATAAGACTCTAAAACCATCAAAAATCACACACATCACCACTCTTCTGTGAGGATTTGATACGAGAGATGAGTTCAGCCTTGTGAGGATACCAAGCTTGAATAGACAAGATAATCAAAAGAATCATCACTCTCCTTTGTGGGTATCAAAGAAATCATTACCATCGGAATCGGACTCACTAAGGTCAAAACTAACGTGTTCATATCTTTACCCAGCCACTGAGGCTCATATAACTTTGTGATGGGGCCATCGACCTAGAATACCCTTCTTACTGAAGCCATCCTACTCGTACCAATTACACAAGAAGGCGCGGACACGCGAAGGAGGCATTCTGGGACACATTTGTCGAGGCTATAGGCTGCCTATTTTAGCCAAGTCATAGCCAAGACGGATCTGTCAAGGATCGGAATGCAAGCTAATAGGAAAGAGGTTCCCCGAAGGTCGGAAGCCTTGGACCAGCTATCAGGATCATTTGACTATTTATCGCTAGCAGATCATACCACATGTTGTACCACAGGAAGCGTTGCCTCGACCAAGAACTATACCACGGAAGCATTGCCTCAACCACAAGCTGTACCGCGGGAAGCATTACCTTGACCACAAATTGTACCAAGGGAAGCTTTTTCTCTATCGCCGGTAAGACAAAGGAACGTTTTTGTTTTTCCATCAATGCTTTTGTTAGTACAACAAACGCGTCCCAGCATTAGTCTAGGGTTATGAGTCTAGGTTCGTAGGTCCAAATAATAAGTATAGTTACCGAACCATGTGTTTAACATACTTACCTCATTTGGACTAGTTTATGTCTTTTGTTTGTTTTTCCTTGCGTTCCCGTTTTGTTAGAGTGTTGTGTCCCTCATTTCCTTTTCTTAATAAAGTTGTTGTCATCGTGTCTTCCCAAGAAGGTCCCCCAAGTGAACAAGCCTATTCATAAGGTTTCTAGACGATGCTTTGTACTCACTTTTTGCTTATCAATAAAAATGAACCCTTTTTCTCTAGAGAGAAAAATTAGCCGCCACGCATTCTTTGGAGATCTTTTTCTCTAGATTGAGAGACGAGTTTGAGGCTTGTGAGGATTCTAAAGCTTGAACGGATTTGAGTTTATCAAAGTATTCATCACCATCCATTGTGGTACTCATTCACAATTTCATTGCATTCGAGCGATACAAATCCGGATTCACCATGATCATTTTTTTGGGATTCAACCACTAGCTTCCCACCATCGAGGCTCCTATCATCTTGTATCAGAGCCAAAAGGTTCTTGGTAATCACTGTATCGTTCCTCTTTTTCTTTCGTTTTCTGTTTTGTTTCGTTTATCGTACCAATCTCATTTTTGTTTGATTTTGTTTGAGTATTCTTTGCTTGTTCTTGAATTTTGTAGTTCTAGGAGCCACCATACTCAAGATCTATAGGTTTTGAGTGCTGTTTAGGTTACTATTTTTTTTTCTCTTAAAAAGAAAAGCCATAAAAATCCTTTTGTTGTGTTTCATGTTCTTCGTGTTCTTGTGTTGCAAATTGTGTTTGATCTTTTTGATTGCTTTTAATTATCGCTAAAGTGTTATTTCCTTATTAGTAACATTGCTTGCGGCGCATAGGTTTAGGTTGTGTGGCGAGTGGTCCTTTACTTATTTACTTATTCATTGCGTTTTGTTTAAGTTGTTAGCCGAGTTCACTTGTTTCCTTTTTCGGTCATGCCTTGCGTTTTGATTAATTTTGGTTCTATTTAGATTGTTTCGGTGCTTGTTAAACAATGTGGTTCAATTAGGATTAAATCAATCCTTCACATTTGGAATTATCTAATTTGTCTCAACAGTTCCTAACATTTGTGAATTTTGCTTGTGTTGCGAGGTACAATGGGAGATAACCAAGACGAAGCTACATATCCAATTTGTGACCTCACCAACACTCTTGTTCGGATCCAAGCTTACTTTACCTGGATAGACGAACATTTGCATCGGCTTGAACATGGACTGCATGTTGTACTGATTAGATCTGCTAGACCAAACCAGATGGACGTATGCGCTAACATCCATATGACCCATACAAACAACGATGGACTGTCCCAAATAGACAAAGCAAATAACTCGGATGCACTATCTGTACATAAAGTTTCCTGACTACCACGATGCGCCCGACAGAACCAGACCCAGTTGCCACCACCTCGCCGTCACATGACTCGTGGATGAAGGCAGTATGATGATTTGGACGATGATATCTACTTGAATGAGCCATACGCGTTTCCTCCCAATCTTGCTAACGACGTAGAGCAGCCCAACAACTCAATCGCGGACGAAACCAGAGCATACCCACACGACATGCAGACCTAAAACTAACAGCGCCAACCTCCGTCGAACGTGTTAATCATGAGGCTTATCTTGATTAGGAGGGAAGTTTATACCATATCTTCGAGTATTACAAATATTCTGACCAGAAAATGGTATCTTTCGTTGCAGCCCAACTCATGGATAGCGCCCGTACATGGTGGGATCTAGAAGTAGCCGATCGAAGGTGCCATAACTTGGGTCAGATTACGCATTGGAAAGACATGAAATCCATCATACGTAGGCGATACATGCCATCTTATTTACACTAAGATATTTAGCAATAGTTTTGCTAATTAACCACATGCACGAAGACCGTTGAAGAATACTTTGACGAGTTTGAACAGTTGAAGAACCGGTTAGAGGTAGAAGAAGGAGTCTTTAATGGCTCAATTCATAGAAAGACTTCAAGAGTGGATTGCAGCTAAGGTAAAGAGACACCCTTACCACGAGCTACAGGAAGTGCTTCACTTAGCCAGCCAAGTGGAGCAACACATTAAGAAGAAGTCTATTGTACGACACAAACCCGTATGGACCGCACCAAAACCCACAGAAGCCGTGTCCAAGAAACTTAAAATTGATTCTCGGTTTAAGAAAGCCAGTCCCAAGCCATCCAAACCACTCGAGGTACCAAAACTTTCTGGTTTTTCATGAACTCGAGATGTTATTTGTTTCACGTGTCAAGATCGTGTTCATATGGCACGAGACTGTCCAACCAAGCGGACAATGCTACTTACAACTTAAAGGGGATACAAAACCCAAGATGAAGCCGTAAAGGAACAAGAGGACTCAAAGCATAAGATGGAATATTCGGATCATGGAGAAAGTCTTGCCATCCTGAGGATATAAGTACCATCGTGGACCAAGAGGAGTTAACCCATCGAGAAGACATCTTCTACACCCGTTGCACCATTAACTCAAATGTATGTAACCAAATTATTGATGGTGGGTCTTGCACTAACGTGACTAGTATGTACATGGTTGAGAAACTTGAGCTTGCAACGACTAAGCATCAATATCCTTACAAGCTCTGATGGCTCAATGACAAAGCTGAGGTCAAGATATCTGAGCAAGTCACCATTCTATTCAGTATTGGACGAAATCATGCTCAAGTCGTGTGTGACATGGTGCCCATGCAAGCGGGTCATATACTAATAGGTCACCTTTGGCAATCTGACCAAGAAGTGGTGCACAATGGATGTAACAACTTGTACTCATTCACCCACGACAAGAAGTACACCTTAGCTCCTCTCAGCTCAACACAAGTCCGAGAAATTCAATCCAAGCAAGCCAAAGAAACTGAGGTGAAAAGTTCTATTTTTATGCTTCTTTACATAGTCTCTATAGCTATTACTTGTGAACAACTACTGCTACTTATGATCTTTAAGGAATGTCTAAGTGCAAAGATTAGGAACTTGGAGTTTCCGACGAGATTAAATCCTTGTTGGATCATTTTGAGGATTTGTTTCCCAATAAGATTCTAGCCAGATTACCACCTATCTGCAGAATAGAGCACCGGATCGACTTGGTTCTTGGGGCGCCCTTACCTAACTAACCAGTTTACTGCATGAACCCTGAAGAAACCAAAGAGCTGGAGAAGCAACTCCGTGAGCTGATGGACAAAGGCTATACCGGGGAAAGCCTTAGCCCTTATGCCGTACCCGTATTGCTAGTACCCAAGAAGGATGATTCTGGCGGATGTGTATGGACTGCCGAGCTATGACCAAAATCACCATAAAGTACCAGCATCATATCTCATGGTTAGACGACATGTTTGATGAGCTTAGTGGAGCGTACATATCTTCCAAGATCAACCTCAAAAGAGGATATCACCAAGTCAGAATAAAGTAAGATAACGAGTGAAATACCGCATTGAAGACCAAGCAAGGATTATACGAGTGGCTTGTCATGCCATTTGGCCTCACCAATGCGCCAAGTACCTTCATGACATGAACCAGGTTTTGCGTTCTAATATCTCAAAATTTGTAATTGTGTACTTTGATGATATTCTAGTCAATAGCAAATCCTTGCCCGATCATATCAAGCACCTTAAGTCATTTTAAGTAATCTACGCAAGGAAAATCTTTACGCCAACCTCAAGAAGTGCACCTTTTGCACTAATGAAGTAGTGTTTTTAGGTTTTGTTGTAAGCTCTGCAGGATTACGAGTGGACCAAGAAAAGATCAAAACCATTCAAGGATGGATGATACCCACCACCATTGGGCACATCCGTAGCTTCCATGGCTTGGCTAGTTTTTATCAACAGTTCGTGCAGAGTTTAGCAGCATACCCGCACCACTCACCATGGTCATCAAGAAGGATGTTGCCTTCCATTAGGTACCAGCTCAAGAATCCGCATTCAAAGAGCTAAAGGACAGGCTAACCCAAGCTCCAGTACTTTCTTTACCAAATTTTGATCTAACATTTCAGATTGAGTGTGATGCTTCTGGAATAAGGTTCAGAGTTGTGCTTACAAAAAGAGGATGAGATATAGCATTCTTTAGCGAGAAGCTAAGTGGAGCTATACTTAAGTATCCGACATACGATAAGGAGATGTACGCATTGATTAGGTCATTGAAGACTTGGAAACACTACATTTTGGTCAAGAAGTTTGTGGTACATACAGACCATGATACGTTGAAGCATTTTAAGGGCCAAATCAACCTTAAAAAGAGACACGCCCGCTGGTTAGAGAACATTGAAACCTTGCTGTAGGTGATAAAGCACAAGAAGGATAAAGAGAATATGGTGGTACACTATCAAAAAGATATGCCCTCATCTTCACCATTGATGCCAAGGTATTGGGTGTTGAATTACTTAAGACTCAATATGCTGATGATGCAGATTTTAAGGAGGTTCTCGAACATTGCGACCAAGGTGTGTAGGGAGATTTTTATCTCCATGATGGGTTCATCTTCAAGAAGAGGCAGGCTTTGCATCCCTCAAAGATCCATCTGGGAGCTACTTGTAACCAAAGCTTATGGAGGAGGACTTATGGAACATTTTGGAGTCAAGAAAATGCTAAGCCTTCTTATGGAGCATTTCTTCTGACCGCATACGAAGCAGGACATTACCTGACACTGTAAATGTTGCATTGTCTGCCTTATGACCAAATCCAAGTCACACCCACATAATCTTTATATGCATCTTCCTATTCCTAACGCCCCTTGGATAGATGTTTCTATAGATTTTGGTTAGGATTGCCCAAGTACCAGAAGAGGGATAAGATTCTATTTGTGGTAGACCGGTACTTTAAAATGGTGCACTTTATTCCAAGTAAAAAATCCATTGATGCCACCCGTATTACGACCTTTTTCATTCAAGAGGTTGTGCGGCTGCATGGCATTCCAGTACGATTGTGTTGGATCGAGACCCTAAGTTCCTTAGCCATTTTGGCACATGTTATGGTGGAAACTCAGAACCAATCTGTTATACTCCACGTCTATTATCCGCAGACAGATAGTTAAACGGAGGTTGTCAATCCGACCATATCGTCTTTACTTAGAGCGGCCATTTGCACAAACATGAGGAGCTGGACTGAAGCTCTTATATAGAGTTTGCTTATAACGATGTTTTTAAGGCTACTACTAACCATCCACCGTTTGATATTGTGTATGGTTTTCAGCCCTTTTGACCTCTTGATCTTAAGCCCTAACAACCGCTTGAAGTAGTGAACCAAGATGGGGATGAGAAGGTGGAATATATCTGAAACCTACATGAAGACGTTAGGGCAACCATCAAAGCTAAGATCGCCAAGTATAAGGCACACACTGCCAAGGGACGAAGAAAGGTCATCTTTCAACCTGGTGATTGGGTATGGATGCACCTAAGGACCAAAAGATTTCCCAAGGAACAGAACATGAACAAAAAGATGGCACCAAGAGGCAACAGGCTGTTCAAAGTACTGGAGCTTATCAATAACAACGCATACCACCTCGACCTTCCCGACCACCTTTAGGTACACCCGATATTTAATGTTTCAGATCTCACACTCTTTGATGCAGAGGAAACCAATCCGATACCGGATCGTTCACAAGGGAGAGGGAATGATGGGGCCATCGACCATAGTACTCTTTTGACTAAAGCCATCCAACATATACCGATCATACAAAAAGGTGCGGACACGGGAGACAAGGCAAAAGCACTCCAGGACAAATTCGTCGAGGCCATTGGCTATCTATTTAGCCTATTCAAACCCATAGTCGAGATAGACCTGTCAAGGATCAGTATGCAAGCTTACCGGGAAGAGGTTTGCCCAAGGTCGGAAGCCTTCGACCAGCTATCAAGAGAATTTGATTGTCTATCTCTATCGGATCATATCATGGGCTATGCAGGAAGCATTGCCTCGACCAAGAAGTATACCACGGGAAGCATTGACTTGACCATGGAATGTACCACAGGAAGCATTACCTCGACCACGGACTGTACTGCGGGAAGCTTTTCCTCAACCGCTGATAAGACCAAGGTACGTTTGTGTTTTTCCATCAATGTTTTTGCAGGTACAACTAACACGTACCAGCCTTAGTCTAGGATCGTGACTCTAGGTTCGTTGGTCCAAATAATGAGTATACTTACCAAACCATGTGGTAAACATAATTACTGTATTTGGACCAATTTATGTCTTTTGTTTATTTTTCCATGCGTTCCCATTTTGTTAGAGTGTTGCTTCACTCTTTTCCTTTTTAAAATAATGTTTTTTTCATCGAGTCTGTCTTAGAATCCCCCCAGATGAACAAGCCTATTTATAAGGTTCCCAAACGGTGCTTTGTACTCACTTTTTGCTTATCAATAAACTGAATCCTTTTTCTCTAGAGAGAAAACTTAGCCGCCACTCATTTTTTGGAGGATACGAGATTGAGAGACGAGTTTGAGGCTTATGAGAATTTCAAAGCTTGGGATTTGAGTTTATCAAAGGATTCATCACCATCCTTTGTAATACTTATTCGTATTTCCATCGCATCCAAATTCTACAAATCCAGATTCACCAAGATCAGATTTTTGGGATTCAACCACCAGCCTCCCACCACCGAGGTTCCTAGCACTTTGCTTCCTTCACCGTTTCCACCTTCGACTCTCGCTTAATCAAATCTTTCATTGACTTTCTTACAATGACTTTCATCATCGTTATCTTTTAGTGGAGATCTTTTCCTTGTAACTTTCTTTACCAATAGACAATGTAGATGATGATGTTATTTGTTAACATCTTTGCTGGAGTCTTGGCTTATCTCAAAAAGCAAATAAAATAACATTTCCCTGAAATTTTGCTTCGAGAAAAATATTGGGAATTGATTTTAGATTAGTTATTTCGGTTAATTTTTCACTTTAATTTTAAACTAAATTTAAAATGTTTAGAAGTTTATGTCCAAACAGCTATATGGATCTCCATAACGCTGTAGTTTGAAATAGTGTAGATGTCGTGCATCTTATTGTGGTTTATTGGGCACCAAGTGGTAGTAGATGTTGGTTTCTTAGAAACAAATTGAGAGAGGTTATTGATCGCATTGATGAGCTATTGATTATAGGTAGTGACTTTAACTTTATCATGATATTGCATGAACAAAGTGGAGGAAACAACCAACTTTCATCTGACTCTTTAGTATTTGGTAACGGGATCAATAATCTATCTTTAATCGATATGAGGTTTAAGGTTAATGCCTTTACATTGCAAAGGGGTCGTGAGGAGAGAAATGTTTTTTCCAAGCATTTGGATCGAGTTTTTTGCGCTCAAGCTTGTCTAAATGGCAAGAAGTGTTTGTGTCCCACTTACCGTTTCTAGCATTTGATCATGCTCCTCTTCATATTCAGTTGTATCCCATTTGTCTATAAAACCTGGTCGAAGATCTTTTTGTTTTGACGCAGCCTGGTTAAAGCATTCGTGATTCACGGATTTCTTGATTAATTCGTGGTATAGTAGGGTTTCCACTCAGCAAGCGTTGGTTAAGTTGAGATCAAAACTAAAGAAATGTAATCGTGGAATTTTCGGTGATGTTCACAAACGAAAGGATGCCCTCTCCCATGAGAATGAGGAGGTTCAATCTTTGATTGATGTAACTCTATCTGATGACTTATTGTCTAAAGAAGCTGACATGTTGAAACGTTTAGATGAAACTTTGGAGAAGAGACGATTTGATTCCACAAGTCTTAAGAAAAGTGGATTATATTCGGAGACGTAGGAATCAAATACAGATGTTGAAGAATAGTGAGGGACATTGGGTAAAGGATGGTTCAGAGTTAGAGAGTGTGGCTATCAAATTATATTAAATTTTATATTCAACGGTGAAACTTAATCCTTTTGTTTCCAAGTTGCCACATGGGGGTTTGCAGCCTTTATTTGATCCGAACAACAACATTTTGAGGTTTCCTTTACAACAGAAAAAGTGTTTTATGCTATGAAGAATATGGATCAATTTAAAACCCCAGATTCAGACGAGTATAATAAGATGAAAAAAAACTAAGTAATAAAATAATTAAAAAATTTCAACAAAAATAGATAAAGAATAGACTATTGGTGATATGATATTTTAGATGAAGATCTTAATCAAATAATGAAATCTCATATAAAAATTGTTGAACATATTTACAAAAAATATAATTTTTTTTATAAAAAAAAATCATGAATGACAAAAAATGTCAAATCTAAATATATAATATTTTGGTCAAAATTATTTTATCACAAAATCTAATATTTAGGAAAAGTATTAATATATAATATTTGAATCAAATGTATATCATCAAAAATTTTAATACCATCTATAAAAATAAATTTCTAATTGTTTTTGTGTTAATTTTCATTTTTATTTTATAAATTTGAATATAATAATTATATTTTTTAAAAATTCAGTAACACTAAAATTTAATAGACTTAGAAATAGCAAAATAATATAATTTTAAATTAGCATATTGATTAACACTAGAATTTAAAGTAATTTGATTTTTTACTAAATTTGAAATAATTTGTCAAATTCTTTTCATTATAGTGGTTTTGATGACTCAACCATTGATTCTCGCATAAATGATATCTTTCTACCACAATGATGAAAGACTAAAAAAACTTTTAGAGAGTATGAATTAGATTATAAATCGAGGTTTATTAGTTCCAATTGTGATTAAATAAAAATCTCAAATCAAATATTACGTGAATTTGAAAAATTCATAAGATAAATCAATGAATAACATTATAATTAAATAGATTAGAAATATCATTGACCAAAAAATAAAGGAAAATGGTACATTGTCCATAAATACATGATCCTTAGATAACCCTTTAACAAAGTGGACCAAAACATTTTCTTTGTAACTAAGGGAGCAGAGAATCAGAGCAACCTCACAATGTACCTCAGATTGGGTTTTATGAATGTTGTTGAGACTTCCTCGTAGCATATGGAGATCGCCCCAGTTTCAGTAGTGTTTATGGTGCTAGATGTAGTGCCCAAGGAGGTGGTCGATGGTGATATAATTTAATATTTCACCCTATTATTTCCCAAATCATTATGTTTCCTTATGACTGATTGTCTTCTTTGGAATTGTCGAGGACAAATAAACCCAATTTACGACGTTCTATCCGTACATTCTGTAGAAGTTTAAAACGGATGTGTTTACATTGTTTGAGGTTTGAAAATTTGGTTAGAGTTGATGTTGTGGGTTATAGTGGCGGTATGTGGTTATTGTGGATGGATGGAATTGGTGATGTTACATTTGTTGAACCTACAGATCAGTTTATTTATGTTGTAGTTCGCAATGGTGTAGATGTCATTCATCTTATTGTGGTTTATTGGGCATCTAGTGGTAGTAGGTGTCAGTTAATTTGGAATAAATTGAGAGAGGTAACTGATCCCATTGTTGAGCCATTGGTTATAGGTGGTTACTTTAACTTTATCGTGATATTGGATGAACGAAGTGGAGGAAACACCCAAATTTCTCCTGACTCTCTAGTAATTGGTAACTGAATTAATAATCTTTCTTTAATCGATATGAGATTTAAGGATAATGCCTTTACATAGCAAAGGGGTCGTGAGGAGGAAAATTTTGTTGCCAAGCGTCTGGATCGAATTTTATACTGCACTCAAGCTCGTCTAAAATGGCAAGAGGCGTATGTATCCCACTTACCGTTTCTAGCATTAGATCATGCCCCTCTTCATGTCCAGTTGTCTTCCATGTCGTCTATGAACCCTGGTCGAAGATCTTTTTGTTTTGAGGGAGCTTGGTTAAAGCATCCGAGATTCAAGGAGTTTTTGATTAATTTGTGGGATAGTAGGGTTTCTACTCAGCAAGCGTTGGTTAAGTTGAGGTCAAAACTAGAGCAATGTAATGGTGACATTTTCAATGATGTTCATGAATGATAAGATGCCCTCTCCCATGAGATTGAGTAGGTTCACTCTTTGATTGAGATAACTCTGTGTGATGACTTATTCTCTACGGAAGCTAACTTGTTGAAATATTTAGATGAAACTTTGGAGCAGGAAGAGATGATATGGTTCTAAAAGTCCCAAGAAAAGTAGATTACAATGGAGGAGCATAATACATCTTTATTTTACACCTCAACTATAATCCGGAGACATAGGAATCAGATAGAGATGATGAAGAATAGGGAGGTACATTAGGCAATGGGTAGTTCGGAGTTGGATAGTATGACTATATTAAAATTTATATTCAACGGCGAAACTTGATCTATTTGTTCCGAAGTTGCCACATGAGGGGTTTATGGCTCTTACTTGGCCCGAACAATAATATTTTGAAGTTCTTTTTATACCAGCAAAAGTGTTTTGTGCTGTGAAGAATATGTATTGGTTTAAAGCCCCGGTTCCAGATAAGTATAATAAAGTGAAACAAAAAACTAAATAATAAGATAAGCAAATCTGAAAAAGTAGATAAAAAAAATTGGTGATGATATGATTTTTTAGATGAAGATTTTAATCAAATAAAATTAAAATCTCATATGATAAATTGTTGAAGATATTTACAAAAAAATATAATTTAAAAAAACAAAAGAACATCATGAATGACAAAAAATGTCAAATCAGAATATACAATGTGGGTCAAATTATTTTATGGAGAGATCTAATATGTAAAACAAAGTATTAATCAAGGTATCTAATATTTATGCCAAAGTATATCATTCAAAAAAATTAATATCATTTGTAAAAATAAATTTGTAATTGTTTTTGTGTAAATTTTCATTTTTTATTTTATAAATTTGAATGTAATAATTATATTTTCTTTATATTAAGTAGTACTAATATTTAATAGACTTAGAAACATAAAAATAATAGAATTTAAAGTTCGTATATTGAATAACACTAGAATTTGTAATTTGATTTTTCACTAAATTTGAAATAATCTGCCAAATACCTTTCATTATAGTGGTTTTGATTACTGAGCTAATAATTCTCGCATAAGTGATCCCTCCCTACCACAATGATGGAAAATTAAAAAGCTTTTAGAGGGTATGATTTAGATTATAAATCAAAGTTTATTAGATCAAGTTGTTGATTAAATAAAAATCTCTAATTAGATATCACGTGAATTTTAAATTTCATAAGATAAATGAATGGATAACATTATAATTAAACGGATTGGAAATATCATTGACAAAAAAAATGGATACATTTTTCACAAATATATGATCCTTGGATAACTCTCTAGCAATGTGGACCAAAAAATTGCTTTGTAATTAAGGGAGTGGAGAATCAGATCAACCTCACAAGCTCTGAACAAGCTCTTGAGTTTTTAGAAGTCTTCAAGGTAAGGGTTGAAAGCAGGCCAAGCAGAAGGGTCTTCAATCATTTGCTTGAGCTCTGAGCAGTAAATGACAAATTTGACCTCCGTAATTTGTAATGATTGATGATATGTCATGGTCGAGAGAAGTTTTTCGAGCTCAGAGTGTAGCGTTGAAAGGCTTCTCTTTATACTTCTTCCTCTCATATTTGCGCTTCCAATTACGTTGGGAAACAATACCATCCTAGTCTTGTAAAGAGATTTGATTTCTTCCATGATGCATCAACCATACATTTGTAGCCAGTGAAAGTGGCTAAAGACGTCAATGGTCTGGAAATCGTCTCATTTCGTTGACATAGTACCAAAAAACACTCCAGAGTAAATTATTTTGTACCCTCTTGAGCCTTCCACCAGCTAACTGTTTCACTCTTTGTCGTTTGAACTAGTTCACGCAAATCTCTATCAATGTTTGAAAATTTCTTATCATTCCTGACTTTCCAAATAAACCATAGTATTCAGGGGAAGTTTCTTGCGTCCTCTGTCTTAGGAATTCGCCGTAATAAATGATCAATATTAGTAAATAAAAAAGATCTCAGAATATCCAATTCAGAAGAATACTTGAATCGTCGGTGGACATTCAAATAAAATGTAATTTACCATCTCTTGATCTGCACCACATCTATCACATATCTCCTTACAATCTATGTTTCGTCGTGATAAATTAACTTTTAGTGCTATGTGTTCTGAAAGGGTGTGCAGAACAAAGAAAGTTTCCGCCGAATAAAAAAAGGGAAATCTCAAACGTTCACACTTCACAGAGTAATCTTTAAGTTTTAAATGGATAATGTTGCCAAAAAGAAAAAAGTTTTAATTGGATAATTTAATGAAAAATCAACTTCAGAAGAAACCTTGTGCGGATTCGATTCCCGTTGATGTCATTTTCTTTCTCGATTAGTTTAAACCCCAATGGAAATTTCGATGTTTGAATCGGTCAAGTCGTAATCCCTTCTTTCGCAATTGGGTGTTTCTGTATAATTTATCATTTTTCACCGGAAAACCCCCCGGAGTTTCCTTGTAGTTCACGGCGAAAGCGACAGTCCTATATTAGTTAATTATGTAATTGACTATGGAAATTAATTGTTGATACATAATTTTAAACAATGTAAAAGGCGAAGACTTTGATGAAGATAAAGACAAAACTGGATTCAATTTAAAAGTCAATTAGCTCTCATATACCTGTTTGTTAGTTGTTGGGTAATCTGAATTTGAAACATATGATTCTCGAAGTGTTGCAAGCGATTGTGTTGTTTATTGTGTTCTGGGTTTGCTTGTCTGTGATGGGAGGAAGTAACTCAAAAAATTCGATTAGCAATGGAAATGATAGAAGGTATGCTCGTAATGCCTCTGCGAGCTCGTCTTCTTCTGCTTGGGAGAATTATGGAGACCAGCCCAGCACTTATCACACACCCAACCATCCAGATGCGTCTCCTCTCACTTCCTACAATTCTGGTTTACAGACAAAGAAGAAGCTCGCGAGGAAGTATTCACATATTGCTGATAATTACCGTTCAATTGATGAGGTTTTCAATCACAGAATCTATCATTTGCTTTGTTTTATCTTCTTAATTATGTTGTTGAGTTGGTTTGTGAATTTCTCTGTTGGTGTTTTGTTTGATTTTCTTTTCTTACAGGTTACCGCTGCGCTTTCACACGCTGGTTTAGAGTCCTCGAATTTGATTGTTGGTATAGATGTCACTAAGAGCAACGAGTGGACAGGTTAGAGAAGTTATCTCTATGTTTGATTCTAGGTTGCTTTGATCTGAAAAAGCATTTGATTCAGGGGCTAGATCATTTGGTAAGAAGAGCCTGCATTACATTGGAACGACTCCAAATCCTTACCAGCAAGCTATTTCCATCGTTGGAAAGACTTTATCGGTTTTTGATGAGGACAATTTGATACCCTTGTATGGATTTGGAGATGGTAATAACCGTATAAGCATCTGTTATGTTTGTAGCTTAGTCGTGATTGGGAATGTCTTTGACCGGTTTTAACAATGCAGCTACAACACATGATCAGGATGTATTCAGTTTCAATTCCAATGATACCTTTTGTAATGGGTTTGAAGAAGTTCTGATGTGTTACAGAGATATCGTTCCCCAGCTTTGCCTTTCAGGTTGAGTGAGATATATATGTCCCTTTTCTTCTGATTCTTGCTCTACTTCTTCCTTATGTTGTGTATGTTCTTTAACAGGTCCGACATCTTTTGCACCTATCATTGAAAGGGCCATGACCATTGTGGAAGAAAGTGGCGCTCAGTACCATGTTCTTCTCATCATCGCTGATGGACAGGTAAAGATTGGAACCATATTTGACTCTTGAAAACATTTCTTGCAGTTGTTTCTATTTGTGTTTAGTTATGATCATACTCAGGCATTTTCTATTAGTTACCATTGGATCTCTTATCGTGGCAGGTGACAAGAAGTGTTGATACAGATGACGGCAGACTCAGTCCACAAGAACAGCAGACCGTTGATGCAATTGTTAGAGCAAGGTACTAATATACTATTTCTTTTTAAGGCAAATCCAGTTTCAATCTGTCTTTCTAATATGTGATGGACTCCGTTGCAGTGAATATCCTTTGTCGATAGTTCTTGTTGGTGTTGGAGATGGTCCTTGGGACACCATGAAACAGTTTGATGACAACATCCCAGCTCGTGCCTTTGACAATTTCCAGGTAATATAAACATACATATAATCTTCTGCAGTAATGGTTCCCTGTCTTGTCCTGGCAATTTAGCATGTTTTTGTTTTCTGAAATTAAATGCTTTCAGTTTGTGAACTTCACGGATATTATGTCAAAGAACATTAATCCAGCAAGAAAAGAGGCTGAATTTGCGCTTTCTGCTTTGATGGAGATCCCGTCTCAGTATAAAGCCACCCTTGAGCTAGGCTTACTCGGGTAAGTAATTGAGTGCGCATCACTTGCAGCATTCATGAACTGTTCTAAATAACCAGCAATTTCTTGTCTTGTTTCGAATGGTCAGACAAAGAACTGGACATTGTCCAAACAGGATTGCACTTCCTCCTCCAACTTCTGCTACTCAATCTACTCGCAACAACTCAAGAACTACGCAATCAACCAGTTTTCAAAACAGACCTTATGAAAGTAGTGTTCCCTCAGAACCACCTACAAGTGCTCGTAATGAGGGCCAGGTATGATTTGTATGAAGAAAGAAAGAAGAATACAATGTTCATCTTTTCCCAACAATTCACATGTTCTTGTTGAACAAATCATCAACAGGTTTGCCCAATATGTCTAGTGGTTACAAAGGACATGGCTTTCAATTGTGGTCACCAGGTGCGTTCCCAGTCTATAATTATCCCAGAATTACTTAAGGATAGCACCTCAAGCATGATTGTTAACATTCCCTTTGTTTTAAATTATTGCACAGACTTGCTCAGAGTGTGGGGAAGACCTCAGTGTTTGCCCCATTTGTCGAAGTTCAATCTCCGTCCGTATCAAGCTTTATTAAGACAACTTTCTCAAGAACTATGGAGCTCAAGGTGATCTGAGATCTATCACAGCCAACATCAACCAAACTTGATCTCACTAACAGTGGATGAGATATTATCAGTTCTCAGCATTTGTTATTTATAGTTTGAGTTGAATTACCGTTAAATTATCTTCTATCAATCACGGCTCCTCTCAAAGATATGTAGATAACTTGTTCAGTTTTGCGTTCTCATTGCAATGATTATTACATAACACTCGTAAATAAAATAATCTTTCTCTGTCGTAATAGATTTTTACATAATAACTTTTTGCAATATATCATTTTTTAACAATTATGTTGATCTATATAATTCAAGCTTTAAACTATTTGATATAATATCTTATATAATATTAGAGAAGTGGCTTATCTAAAACGTTTACGTGTCAAGACCACGTTTAAAAGTTAGCATAATTGATTACAAAATTGCCTTTCACATTAAAATTTATATTTATCTGTTATTAATTCATTTTTTATTTAATTTTTTATTCTAACTCGATTTTTAAAAGGAAAATTTATTATCAATTAAATTTTAGAATTATCCAAAAATTAGATAAGAATATTTCTTTTGATTTAAACTACTTCTAATTATCATGAGATTTAATTCGTTTATAATTTAATTTTTCTTATTTTTATTTTAATGAGATAAAAATAATTACATATCTTTTATAGTTATCATAATTTTTTATAATCTTATTCCTATTTGAATATTATATTAATTTTACATAAAACAAACATACTTAATAATTAATCCATTGTAAACTCTCATTCACCATAAACACTATTAGAATTTGCCGTCTTTTTTCTTTACATAATCATTTTTTTTATTTTTTCTTTCTTTTACCATGTTGACCATGAAGACCTTACCAACTCCATGAGATTTCATCAGACGAATCAATCCAGTATTAGACCGCTACAAAATTAGAGTGAAAATTATGAGATTATAGAAATCATTCAAATCAATTAAGATGGTTTTGGTCAATGTAAAGGTTACTATAAATTTGAGTATAAAATATTAAAACAATATATATTTTAATCAACTTTATATATATATATCTTATCTTTTATATTATTAGATGAATGATTTTTAAAAAAAATTATGTGTCAATCACAAAGTTTAATATGAGTGTGGTTGATTACAAAGTTGTTCATAATATTAACTTTTAGCTTAATTTTAAATAAAATTTAGTAAAAATAATTTTAATAAAAGTAATTATATATTAAAATTTTATTCTTCTCATAAAAATATTATTAAATATTATGATTTAATAGTTTATTATTTTCGTTAATTTGTTTTAGGTGGAAATAATTATGTATATATATGTGTGTATATATGTATATTCAATTTTTTATGATTTATTTCAAATCTCTATAATTTATATATGTAAATTTACATTCTTTTAAATATTATGTTGTTGTTCTTTCTATAATAATAATATACAAAATAGTCAAATATTTATTTGTTTTTCTATGTTAAACTCATATAATTGCCAATAAATTACACAAATAATAGTTTTAGTTCATAGAAAATAGTTTTATAATATAATCAATTTTTTGAATGTTAGAAAAAAAAATATGAGAAATTATCAATAATGAACTTTTAGTATATTTCTATAATAGAGTTGATGATATTGTATTTACTTTTTTGCTGTTACTGATGATATTGTATCATATGTTTAGATTACTACTATATAAAATTTTGAAAATATTAATTAAAAATAAATATGTCTGCATACATGTGTGGGAAATCACCTAATATATGTTGGAGTCGGGTTTAGAATAATGAGTTCTAAATGCAAGGTTTCTGATTTAAAAAGGGGAGAAGAATGGGCAAGGGCACTTGTGAGATGGATTGGAGCAAAAGTAGTTAACTTTAACGAGTATATATGATTGCCGAATAGAGTGTTTTATTAGCTTGATGTATGTCAAAAAGCTGATCCTTCTTTCGAAAGATCCGCTTCTCTATTTATAGATCATAGGGGCGGTTATAGAGTAGATAGAATTAAGAAAGATTTTAGGAAATTTTCCATGTCGAAATAGGAAAATTTTCATTTCTTTGTATGATGACGTATCATCCGACTTCTCGTCAATTATTAGGCACTTTCTAAGAAGTGATTTTGCCGAGTTGATGAGGATATCCAAATTAAGTCTTTGATTATTTCAATGAGTTTATAACTTAGCATTTTACCCATTGTTTCCCGTGGACCGAAATAGGATCTCTGATCCACCTCCAACAATTGTCTCCCCTAGACTCAGAAAATTTTGGCGCAAAATTTCCTATTCGGGAGATTTTCCAGCTTCCAGAATCTTCGGTCCATGTGTCAGTCTATGAATGGGTTATTCAAACAGTCGCCTCGGTTTCTACCCATTTAGTAATGATTACCGCGTAACGTTGCTTCAATTTCCCCAATTCAATCATAATTACTAACTGTCATCGTTTTAGCATCCGATAAATTCCTATAAATATCGTGCTTCTTCTTCTTTTACCATTCACTTTTCATCTTCACAGTTTATCTTAGCGACTTCCGCCTTTGTTCGCTTATTTTCTTCCGACTTCGATCCTCTTTCAAATTTTTCTTATACTCTTTTCATTCTTCTGAAGATGAAGTCTTGATGATTTTAATCTTCCAAATGTCGAAGATGACTTGAACTCTGTGCTCGATGGATTGAGCGCTCACCCTTCTAGAGGGCCTTCTAAGGTTTCGAGACCCTCTACTGCTCCATCTTGGGATATCGTGGAATTCTCTTATGAGTCCGGTCGCGGAAATTCGCGACCTAAAATAAGAGGGAGAACTGATCTGCCGCTTAGAATTATTTCCCCTAGTAGAGATAGTAGAAGTGGTTCTTTGGGTGCTTCTCGTGGAAGGGGGAGGGGTATTCCCGACTCCTGCTTCAACCACAACCATACTAGTCCTTGCTCAATTCGGGAATTCAGGACAGGAGTGTGCTGACCTAATGAGTCAGATTAGGACTTCCCTAGAGCACCTTCCTTCCCTCGAACAGATGAGGAACCGCAAGAAATATGAAGAGGCCGCGTACTTGCTGTTCCGGGTTTGTGCCGATTTCCGAACATCACTCCATATTTTATATTTGCTCTGATGTCTAACTTTTGTTTTTCCAATGCATTTGCAGTTTATTGCTTGTTTAAACAACATCATGTTGGAACGTGAGAGATCCTTTTCCAACCCGGAGAACAATACTCTGAAGAAACCGACTTTCGCTGCTCGAGTCGCTTTGGACTACCTTGAAATGGTGGAGAACCGGTCTAAACTTTCTGCTGCCGAAGAGGAGCTCGCTCGTGTCAAGGACGAGTTGAAGCTGGAACGTGAAAATGTCCTCAAATTGGTGGAATAGAATGTAGTGTTGTCGGACTCGCTTAACTATGCCGAGTCTGATCGGGGTGCTGCCTTTAAGTCTACCGAGAAAGCTTGCAACAATGCTTAGAAGTTGCAATCCGAGTTGGACTCCATGAAGGAGAATTTTGAATCTCGACTTTGTCAGGACTTGACTATTGAGAACAAAAGATCTTCAAGGTCTCCATGACCGTCTGTCTGATCACTTTACCCAAATTGCTGCTCAGTTTAGCGATCTTGATAGGAACCTTGACGCCTGTTTGTCGGACGCCCAATATCTTGGGTCGATAAATGTTCTCCAATTGCTTTCCACTCGGGGTGTCAGTATCCATCCTGAGGTCACCGACATGATGACCGCTAAAATGAACGAGTTTAAGGGACTCGTCAATAGGGAGAGCTTGACGCCGCTGCTCCCGGAATACTTGGTCGTCCCTGTTTTTGAAGTAGGCAAGGTTTCCAACGCTGGTGAAAGTAGACTCACAAAAGCTCCATAATTTTTCTGGGCTTTGTTGTAGTCTTCTACTCTTGTAACCGCCACTTGGCTTTTGACATCTTTTTATATTCTTGTAGTTAGTACTTGCTTTGTAATTACTTTTCCTATGTAATGAATGACATTGTTATCTTAAAGTATGATATTTGAATCGAGTATGAAAATTTGTTAATCGACCAACTCGTAATTTTACGAATTTTGTTCCCGAATTCTTCTTTTATGTTTTCACACGCTTAGCCAAGTTTCTTCCCAAGTTTGACAATTTGATCCCGTTTAGTTAGGAAGAGAACTTTCGCTGTATGGCTTTAAGGCTGATATTTTAAGACTCAGTTTGGATTTTAAGAAGTCCGACCTCGGGAACTATACTCATAAAATTTTGTTGGGAAGATTCTTCAATTATCTGTACAGAAACTGTGTTCTGTCTTTTCTTGAGATTCTAATCTCATAAAAATCTATACAAAGTCATGCTTTGTCTTTTGGCGAGAATCGATCTCGTCATTTTGTATGAAACTATATTTCGTTGTTTTGTGATAACTTAATCTCGTTAAATCTGTAAAAAGCTATGCTTTGTCTTTTGGCGAAATTTGATCTCGTCATTATGTACAAAACTATATCTTTTGTCATTTTTGGTAACTTAATCTCGGTAAATCTGTACAAAGCTATGCTTTGTCTATTGGCGAGAATTTGTCTCGTTATTATGTACAAAACTATGTTTTGTCGTTTATGAGGGTTTAACCTCGACATAGCTGAAAAGTATCGTTTGGATTAGGAGTGAGAATTGGATTCTTGTTTAAGTTTTTTGAGGTTATGCTCGGTGAGATTTAAGACTCGTCTTAAAGATAAGGACTAAGTTCTCGGAATTAGATTTGGCGAGGTTTTAAGACTTGGAAAGACGGTAAGAACTAGATTCTTATAGATGTTTTTTGAGATTTACACTCGGCAATGTTTTAAGACTCGGTGAAGTTGTAAGACTCGGTGAAGTTGTGAGACTCGGTGCAGTTTTAAGACTCGGATAAAGGAAAAGGTAAATTGCATTTATTTTTGTTAGAATTTGACCTTGTCTTTTTGAGAGTTTAGGATGTAACCCATTTTTTTGGACCCGAGAAGGGACTTGTAAAATTTTTATTTAGTTCTAGCTGCACCCAAAGGCTACCTAAGTACCCTAAAGGGATCAAGCCAAGGCGTAGTTCTTAGTACATAATTAAATAAATAAGGATGCGTTAAGTAACGCATCTAGTTCACCGAGTTAGCGAGTCCTCAATAGTAGTATCGCTTCAGGTTGATGGAATTCCAGCTTCGAGGAATCATTGCTCCATCCATAGTAGCGATCTTGTAAACTCCTAGTTTCACGATCTCGTAAATGATGTACGACCCTTCCCAATTTACTCCGAGTTTCCTAGTATTAAGTTCAGTCGTGTTTTCAAATACCTTTTAAAGTACGAGATCTCCTACCACAAAGTGTCTTCCACGTACTTTCTTATTGTAGTACTTTGCGGCTTGTTGTTGATAGTTCTGTACTCAAAGAAGTGTTTCGGAAAGTCTTCATACTGTCGAGAATTTGTATATTTGTGGCCTCTGCTTGACCATTTCCTTGTGTTTTCTAAGGAGTCAACTTGCTTACTCAGATATTCCATCTGGCACAAAAGTTGGTGAACTTTGCCGAAATGAATTGAGATTCCTTATCTCTCACAATCTCGTAAGGTAGCTCATATCGACATATGATATTCTTCCATACAAATTTGATCACATCTTTATTTTTGATCTGAGAATAAGCCTCTGCCTCGACCCACTTTGAAATAATCCATCATGACAAGCATAAATCGCTTTTCTCGAGCTGATGGTAATGGACCGACTATATCCATTGCCCATCTCGTGAATGGATAAGGCATGATTGCTGATATTAGCGCCTTGGTAGGGGCGTGGATGATGTGCCCATGTCGCTGGCATTTATCACATTTAGTCTTGTATTGAGCATAATCTTTTCCCATAGTCGGGCAATAGAAGCCGAGAGTCCTGATCTTCTGAACAAGCGTTCTGCCACTATTGTGGTTTCCACCAGCTCCGTCATGCGTCTTTGTGATGATCTCATCAATTTCATCACCATGAACGCAAGTAAGTAATACTCTGTCGTACTCCTTCGATAAAGCTTCTTGTCGACTTAGGCATCAAAAGTACACTTCGCTCATCTATTTTGCCGTCAAGGATATATGTGAGGATTTCATCTTGCCAATCAACCTTTGGTTTGCTTGTCTCCTTGGCGTCTATTATCTTGGTATCGGATTCATCCTGAATGTCGTCTACAGCCAAAATGAATTGGAGGTCTCATTTTGGTAAGCATATACTCGGGCGATCTATACTTTCCACTGGTATTATTTGTCTCTAAATAGGATACTTTGTGGATGTGAGAGCTACTAGAGCGTTGGTAGAGGTGTCCTCGGATATGGAGATTTTATTGATCTTGAACCTCAAATCCTTAATCAGCTCTTTAACGGTTTTAAGATAAGCTTCCATGCGATTATTCTTTGTTTCATAGCTCTCGCTCACCTGGTTAATGACTAGATAGGAATCACAATAGCAATTGATATCGGTTGCTCTGACTTCCTTGGCCAACTTTATTCTTGCGATCAACACTTTGTACTCTGCTTTGTTGTTGGATGTCGGGAATGCAAGTCGGAATGATTGCTCTAAAACTTCTCCTGTTGTGCTTTCTAGTCGGATGCTGACTCCCGAGCTGTGCTGAGACAAAGATCAATCTATGTATATCTTCCATGTTTGAAGAGTTTTGTCCGATTTTAGAGGCTCCAGATCGAGGGATAGCTCGATTAGGAAGTAAGCTAAAACTTGAAACTTCGCACTTGTTCGTCCTTTAAACTTGATATCGTATTCAATTAACTCTACCGCCCACTTGGTCAACCACCCTAATTGATTTGGACTGTGTGTAGTATTGTTCGCACTAGATGATTCGTTAATACTATAACGGTATGAGACTGGAAGTAAGGTCACAACTTCCTTGCCGAGGTGACTATTGCTAATGCGAGTTTCTCTGTAATCGGGTATCTGGACTCGGCTCCGTCCAATGACTTGCTAATATAGAATATCGGGTGTTGAGTTCCTCTTTCATCTCGAACTAGCACGCCGCTCACCACTAATGTAGAAACTGCGATGTATATGTACAACAGTTCTCCATTTTCAGGTTTTGCGAGGATTGGTGGTGTTGAAAGATATTCTTTCAACTGGGAAAAAGCCTTCTCGCAAGTCTCAACCAACTTGAAGTCCTTATTTCCACACAACAGATTGTAGAATGGGAGGCACTTATCCATTGAGCGGGATATAGAATGGTTTAAAGCTGTTGTACGACCTGTCAGCCTCTATACTTCTTGCTTATTCTGCAGAAAAGGTAGCTCCTAAATTGTCATGACCTTTTTCAGGTTAGCTTTGATACCTCTTTGAGAGACTATGTATCCAAGGAACTCCCCTGAGGTCATCCTGAAAGTGCATTTTGTCGGGTTGAGCTTCATCTGGTACTTGTTCAGTGTTTGGAAGCAATGGGTTAAATGATCGACATGATCTTCTGCCTTTAACGGTTTTACCAGCATGTCCTCTATATATACTTCCATCATTTGCCCAAGTTGGTTGGCAAACATCTTGTTCACCAACCGCTGATAGGTAGTACCCGCATTCTTTAACCCGAATAGCATGACTTTGTAGCAATAGGTTCCTTGCTCCGTGATAAAGGAAGTTTTCTCCATATGTTTGGATGCACCCAAATCTGGTTGTATCCCGAGAAAGCGTCCATAAACAAAATAAGTTCATTCCCTATGGTTGCCTCGACAATTCGATCGATGTTCGGCTCTTGGAAACTATCTTTAGGGCATGCTTTGTTCAGGTCGGTAAAGTCGACACATACTCGCCATTTTCCATTCCTTTTTGGAACGACTACCGGGTTGGCTAGTCATTCTGGGTATTGAACTTTAGCAATTGATCCAATCTCAATTAGCTTTTTGACCTCGTCAAATATGACCTTCATTCTTTCTGGTCCGAGCTTCCTTCGTTTATGCTTGATTAGCTTGTATGTCGGATCGACATTTAGCCTATCACTTGCGATTGTCGGGTTGATTTCGGCATGTCGCTTGCTGTCTATGTGAACGTTGTCATGTTCTTCTCCAGGAGTTGAACCAATTTATTTTTGATTGGTTTGCTTAGATTGACTCTGATGTTCATGCATTTTGACGAATCTATCAAGTTGATGTTGACGAGTTCTATAGTTGATTGGTCTGGTTTTTTGGGAGCAGAAGGTTTGATGTGTGTGATTTTTGATAGTTTTAGAGTCTTATTTTAGGTCACTTTGCACTCATCTAGCTAGACTTTCTTTGCATTTAGGTCCGTTTAGGTTAGCTTTGCATTCTTTGCATTTGCATTTGGAGTTTTGGAGTTTATCGCAGAAAAGGAGCAAATCTAGAGGTAAAGAGAATTGGATCACCTGCTAGAACGTCTAAGTCAAGAATGATCGTGCACCCTCATATCGCTGCCTCGTGGATCGCAAGGCGAGGAATATCCAGAAAGCTCAACAAAGGCCGCCTCAGTGACTTACCCTAATTTATCTGCTGCGAGGTAAGACCAAGAAATCTCTCTTCATATCAAAGGTCACACTCGGAGCCATAACTCAACCAAGAACCATGAGGACAAAAACATCAAGCATTCCTCGGTGTCCAAGCTCGCGCAAGGTCACCGAGGATAGTTTTACTGATCACCGGGTTGACCGACTTAGGTTGGTTTGACTATTAGGATTATGCAAATAACCCTATAAATACCCCCTAATGATACTCTTATCATTTTTTATCTGATGTTTAGCTGAAAAATTCTCTCTATCATATTGTTGTTTTCTTTTATGCTTGTTTAAGGTTTGTACTCTTTTAATGGTTATTGATTGAATGAATTAGTATTGCTTTGATCTTCATCTTTTTTGCTTGCAATTTTCTTAAGCTATTACTTTACTTATGCAATCTGGATCTTCCCCGATCCTCCGCCCTCACAAAATGAGGAGCGAGTTGATCCCTTTGGATCTCGAGGATGGAGAGATCGGAGGTGAATCCGTTGATTCCACCGCCTAGCTAATCGATCAAAACTCTGATCTTTTCTAGTGAGGCTAAACTTAATGCTGATATCTCCCTGATCAAGAAAGATCTGATTTGGGCCATGACTGAAGGCTAGCGCTAACGGAACGGAGACCATGTGCCTTGCTAGTGATGGCTTGATCCGCCGAAGACAGATCTGGCATATGGATTGGCCATTAAATGAGTTGGGCTTTGCTTTATACGTCTGGTTCGGCTTGATCACGGCGAGAGTCGAAATGGATCAGCCAATCTGGATAGAGATCTCCACCGCGAGAGCGGATCGATCTAGCCAATATCTCGGTCTAGAGATCGCTCTAAGAATTTGGCGAGTGGGATCAGCAAGTTTGTCGCCGATCAACCTTCCTATCCTCTTGATCCTTTTTCCTTGAATAGCTTAAATCCTATTTTGCATTTCTTACTTTGTTTTTGTTGCATTTCTGTGTTTATCAAATTTAAATTCTGGTCTGTTTTTGTCTTTAGTCTATTCCGTTCTATTTGCTAGTTTGTGAGCTTAGAATATTTTTAGGATCTATCATTGTGACAAGATGGTAGATTAACTTGAACTAGGATCTGGTATTAGATAGGCTGTTTACAAGCACTTCCGAGTATTGCTTCAAAAACTACCATTTACTTACCCTCATACTCTTTGATTTGATAGAAGAACCGCTAAAAATCCTTTTATTAAATTGGAGCTATTGCCAAATCAGATTTTCGCTTATTTCAATTTATAGTTTACTAGTCTTAGGATCAAGTTGCGTGTTACTGCTTAGATAACTTTTCTTTGCTTCATCCAGTTTGGATCTATAAGGACCAAGCTTCAACCATATTTACAAGTCGTTGTTTCTGTCCTTTGGGACCGAGGACAGATTCATAATCCTCAACCTC
Organism: Lepidium aucheri; assembly: GCA_900406435.1. Lineage (NCBI taxonomy): Eukaryota > Viridiplantae > Streptophyta > Magnoliopsida > Brassicales > Brassicaceae > Lepidium > Lepidium aucheri. The sequence goes on along the minus strand of OVBA01000079.1, from coordinate 79,766 downwards.
GCCTTAACTCCTGCAAGTTAAGCGAGTTGTCCGTACAAGGTGATCAGTTGATGCACGCGCGTGCTAAGGGCTCTCACAACCTTCAGCCACTCATCAACAACATCAAACTTATTCCTCATGAAATCAGACGCCAACACACGAGAATGCAGCAGCCGTAGCCCGATCTGGACAATACAACATCAGGCACGATGACGGATGGAACACCACTGTTACCTAATGAGGCCGCCCACCAGGCGCGATTCGTCACTCTCGCTTAGCGATGCTCCGAGCATTCATACTCAACAGAACGGGGTCCAACCACCAACGATCCAGAATAACAACTTTGAGATCAAAAGTGGACTGATCTCAATGGTCCAAAACAACAAATTCCACGGCTTACCCTCGGAGGACCCCCTCGACCACCTTGACAAGTTTGAAAGGTTATGTACACTTACTCGCATCAATGGAGTGAGTGAGGATGCGCTGAAGCTAAGACTCTTTCCCATTTCCCTTGGAGATAGAGCACATCAATGGGAGAAACACCTTTGGACTGGCACCATAACCACTTGGTCAGACTACAAATGCCTATTCCTCACTAAGTTCTTCTCAAATTCAAGGAAAGCCAAGGTCCTGAACAATATCTCCAACTTTGTGCAGCAAAACCCCGAGTCGCTTGCCGAGGTATGGAACCGATACAAGACGTATCAGTCTTAATGTCCACATCATGGTTTCCCGGAAGACACTATCCTCAGCAACTTCTACCGAGGAGTCCACCCGAGGATCCGTATGCTCCTTGATACTCCAAGCCACAGAAGCTTTTTGCAACAAGAGATTGCTGAGGGAAAAGCACTTATAGAGAACCTCGCTCTAGCAGATGGTCAGTATGGCGAGGACTACGACCAAGCTGTAAGGAGTACTTCTGCTTCCGACACATCTGCGCGTAAATAATTAAAACAGCTACACGAGAAGTTGGACAAGCTGCTTATGGTCCACACAAAGCAAGTAAATATCGTAAAAGAGGACATGTTACAAGAAGGAGATGATGAATAAGTTGAAGAAATTTGCTTTGTCCAAAATCAAGGAGGATCGAAACCGTGGGTGAACTATAAACAAAACCCAAACTTGAGCTGTAGAAACAAAAACATAAAAAACCCACAAGATCAGGTCTATCCTCCAAAGCAAAGGGCATGGATTCCAAAGGAGCAATGGAAACAAAGTCTCAAACCAACACCGGCTGCAACACAACCACAGTCCGCACAAGATGGATCACCGGACGTGATGAATATGCTTCAATAAATACTCTAATGCCAAACTGCTCATTAAACAGAAATCACTAAAAAGTTTGGGGAGGGACATAATCGCATTGACACTACGTACAATAATCTCAACTACAAATTTGAGACTCTCAATGCAAGATTGAAGTATAAGGAGAGCAATCAAGCATCATCATCAACAAAGACCACCAGCCAACCTCTCGGGAAAGCCATCCAAAACTCTAAGGAGTACACGGTCCAATCAATCACTCTTCATACAAGTAAAGTGCTTCCACCAGTTGTTAAACCAAAGTACCACATTGAGGACAGCGTTATTCAAGAAAGGGGCAGAACAATTCAAAGTAGAAGCCAGTCATGAACAACTCGGAGATACACCTTGCAGGTCAGAGCCGTGAGGAGAGGCTGATGATAGTCTGGTTGCTGGGAAAACCGCTAACTCCACACAACTTAGGGTAATCCCTCGCATGCCTGTGCAGCAAGGAGAGGAATCAGATGGTCCAAATCAGAACACAACAGAGGGAGCTGCACCTGTGGTAGACACAAAAGCTAAAGCACCTTTCCCATCCAGATTGAAGAAAAATCAAGTTGAGAAGCAAATGGTCCTTTTTGATAAACAAATGAGCGATATTGAGTTGAAAATCCCCATCTTGGATGCTTTTGCTTTAAATCCTTCAATACAAAATTTTTTTGAAGGACACCCTCAAGGAAAGGGAAGAAGAATGCATGGCCATTGGGACCAGAACATCCGGATCTTTCTAGGTACCAGTTTTGTCACACCAAAAAAGGCTTATTGCGGAAAAATTGGATGACCCGGGAAGTTTTACACTTCTATGTGATGTAGGCCATTTGACGTTCATCAATTGTTTGTGTGATCTTGGGGCATCTATCAGTCTCCTTCCACTCATCACTGCTCAGAAGTTGGGGTACTTAAACTTCAAGGATTGCAAGGTATCATTAGTCCTCGCAGATAGAACAACCAGGAAGCTAATGAGACTGCTCGAGGATGTACATGTGACTGTTGGCAGCATTCTAGTTCCAACAGATTTTGTGGTATTGGAGATGGATGAAGAGCCTATGGATCCACTGCTACTGGGTAGACCATTCTTGGCGTCAGTAGGAACATTAATTAACGTAAGGAACAGAACCATTGAGTTGAAGGTTGGTGAAGGTATTGCAATGATGTTCAACCTGAAAGAAGGAAAAAAGAAGCCCACTATTGACAGACAATGTTTTAAGATCGAAGGAACCATCGGAGGAATGGCAGAGGAAGTAAACAAGGGAGCTCTGGTTTCCCTCACAAACCCATACTAAAGGAGTATGGAGAATCAAGCTTGCGACTCTAAACAAGCCCACTTGGGAGGGAATCCCATGTTTATCCTTTACTTTTAAAACTCGTTTTTTTTTTAAGTCGTTTTAGTTTTGTCTTGTTTTGAGAACACTTTTCTTTGTTTCTTTGTTATTATGGGTATTTGGTATGTTAATATGTGTCTCAGGTACAAAAGGAACCAAGAGTATCATCTTGGCAGCGTTTTTGGTAAAGTTGAGGAAGTGATACCCTCAACAAGCCAAGATCGAGCGTCCCTCGCATTTGATCCTCGGGGGCAAAAGAGGCGAGGAATGAGATGAATTTGGCAAGGAACCAGAATCCCTCAGGGCATGAGGTTGAGGAAGGTGCGCGAGTAGTATTCACATTGCCTTGAACATTACTCATGGACCTACTTGCACACCTTAGTATCCTTATATATAGAGTTCTAGCCAAATGAATCTTATTGCTTCTAAAATACACTTGCTATTCAGTGAATTCTTGAACATAAAGCTTTATCATATAAGTGCCTCACACTAAGCTTATTTTAATATTGTGGTTAATTGTTTATGGTTTTAGATATTGTCACAAACAGGGAGCTAATCAAGACTAAGAATATTCAAGGAGCAGAGCAATAAGAGCAGTTCAAGTCCAGTTTTCCTGAATGAGTGTTCAAGCCTCGGTAATGGCTGTGAGGAGAAGGAGCAAGGAGATAGGTTGTCAGGTACATGAAGCTAGGGAGTTGATCTGGTTCCAGCTCACCAAGTAGGGCCCATGAGCTAACAACTTTGGCTAAAATCAAGGAATCGTCAAATCAAGGTGGACCAATCCAACGGTTGAGATTGCCTAAGATTTCAAAATTTGAAATCGACGGTCCAGATGGAGTCAGACAGGGAGGACAATTTGCGAGGCATGGGAAACCGAAATGGTCTCCTCTCTCCTTCTTAATTTGTCTCCATAAATCCCTACACAAGTCTCCTATATATTGAGCTTCTCTCACCTTTTCTCCCTCATTCACTCTCAAGCTAACAATACACGAAGTTGTCTCTGTTTCACCGCCTGCGAGTATCTCTAGCGAGTTCGAGTTCTCTGATTTAAGAAGCTTCATCAAACAAGTCTTCAAGAGATAAGAGAAAGGTCAAGGAATTTCGCAGCAAGTTCATGCATGACGCACAGAGGGCTGGGCAGAGAGAAATTGAGGCGGCATTGAAGGATGCACCGCTGGTCTGTACAGAAAGGAGCCGCGAACCCAGAGCTTGCCGTTTCAGAGCAAGGATGAACCAGGAGTTTAAATGAGGATAGAAATTCTGATCAAAAAGATGGCGAGAAAGTCGGTGGGTGAGCCAATGGACTGGAGATACGTGCATGGTAAAGAAAGCTCCGCTCAGGAAAAAAAGAAGGGAAAGCAGATCGCCTCGCCATCCACCAGCGAGGATAGTGACTCCAATAGCGAGTACGGTCAACCCTCGCCCATGGATGCCGAGTATGAGAGCGAGGAAAAGAGGACAACCAGAACTGGGAAGAAAGAAAATAAGACCAAGTACTGGAGGGACATTGAGGATTTAAAACAAAGCGGTTACTCGGAGAAGGAGGCGAGGATGGCCTACAAGGAAAGGCAAGCGGAGAAAAAAGGAAAAGCCGCAAGAGAAGCAACAACTCCGACCAAGCATATGAGGCTCTCAGGTTGATGGGGATTAAAGGTACCTATTTTCCGCACATTGGGACGATGAACATGTTGAATATCACCAAGGATGTGGAAAAGGACTTCACCGCGTTGTAGGTCAAAGTCTCCCTGTATAGTATGGCGAGCTCCTACATCGAGGAGACTTTGCAATTTCTAACAACCGTGGATCTCCGGGTTTACTCAAAGAAAGAGCCCAAATTGATGAAGAAGAAGGGAGCCAGATACATAACATTCATGGTGTACTACAAGTTATACACGGTGACATTCAAAGATATGGATATGATCTTTGGCTTCCCATCTGGAGACTCCGTGCATCAGGATATCAGTGGCGATGAGACCGACAAGTTGTGGAACATGCTGACAGGTTGCGGGGCGTATGACTCGTCAAGGAGTAAGGGAAACTGGATCCGGAACCCCGCCATAACCTATGCAAGAAGGGCCATCGCCAATGTACTTTTTTCTAGACCATCTACCTTGCCGATCAACCTCGGGGAAATGCAAATGATGGTAATGGCGATGAAGGAAATAGTTGGGTCTACTCCGAGTGACATGCAAATTGAAGGGGACGCTGGATATTTGCCATGTCATTCGTGTTGGGCAAGCATTTTCTAACCTACCGTAGTTGGGCGATGACACAAGCGGAATGAAAAACCGTCAAGGCAAAACATATCTACATCGATGGAGTGGTTGCCCAAATTTTGGAAGCGAGCGGAATGCCCTTGAACATGGATGATGATAATTGGGTTGAACCTCAATTCATGGATATGAGGCACCTTCAAGGAGCGGGCCTATTTGCTAAGGGCGAGGTCGAAGGTCGAGCCGTGTACAAGTTTGATCATCCGGAGAAGAAAGGCGCTAGAGTCGCTCTTCCTTTCCCTGAGTACACTTCACTAAATGCAAGGGAAAACGTGACTTTCATCCCACTCCTCGCAGACCTACTTGGTGAAGACCAGCGAGGACAACAACCACAACAGTCGGAGGAGGAAATAAACGAGAAAGATGTCGATCCGGAGTCCTACCTTTTCGAGGAGTTCACTGAGAGGAATCAGGGCATAGCAACCAAGGAAGCCCACAAGCGAATCGGGAAGTTCTAAAAATTGGGAAAGTGGTTGCTCAAGAAGGTGAAAGGCTTCACAAAGGAAAAGGAGGAGTGGCAGAGCGGGCGTAAAGAACTATGGAAGGTGATTGATGGCCTGCAATCATCAGCCAGCGGAATGGCGCCTCAACCTCGCACACATGACTCACCGCCACCAGCGAGGAGGCATTCAACCTCAGCGGGTACCAACTCTCACGAAGCACAACAAGAACCGAAATAACAATCAATGGACATGTCACGGGTGTATAAGAGGACTGGGAAGAAGAGCTATAGATATCGGGCAGAACATGAACAAATGCCTCAACCGGGTCCCTCACACGCATCCCTCGCCGACCATGACCGTGATGAGTACTTTGACAGACCACAACACGTCGCGCCTTTCGAAGGAATAGCTCCACGATGGTATCCAAACCCTCACAGTTACACTCTTGAGGACATAAACGCCTTAACTGCTCACCTTTTCGATTTTTAGGTACCAAACTCCAAACCCTTTGTACATACATTTTTATTTCCGTTGTTTTACGTTTTTGTTCGTCTAGACAAATCTCTTAGACTTTTATGTACACAAGGGACTGTGTGATTTAAGTTTGGGGAGGGGTCTAGAATACTCTCACATTATTTCTTGTGTTCTTATTTTCCGTTTTTCATGCATTCACTTAGGTTGTAAAAGTCCGGTTAGATTTTTCTTTGTTGCATTTGGTTGTTGCATTTCATAGCATCTAAGGCATAGAAAAAAACCAAAAAACTTGAAAACTTTTGAAAATGAAATCCGAAAAAATAGAGTGATCATGTAGTTGCATCCATCTAGCTTTGTCTTTAGGTTGCATTCACTTAGGATTCATGCATCTGTACTTGTTGTGTGAGAATGATCTTGATGATGGGAAACCTTGTTAAGCTAGCTAGTAACCATTGTGAATGTTGTTGATTGGTAAATAGCCGTTTTCGAAAGTTTTTGGACGGATCATTCACCTTAGTGAACTTTGCTTGGGTTGTGTTTTGAAAATGCCTTGTTTGATTCCTTCTAAAACTAAACTTGAACCGCCCATCTAGAGCCTAGATATGCATAAAATTCCTTCCATCTTTATGTTTACCATGGTCCATTATGTGTATATGGTAAAACCCTCCCAAGTTAAGTGAAAAAATGAAAAAATGAAAGTTGCCCGCCAAACCGAGTAAGTGGTAAAGGTGAAGCGTCTGGAAGGATGCATAAACCCGTAACCTTTCACATCCGTGTATATCCGCTGCTTACTCCATATGCGGTTTGGTAAAGCAACTTAGAAGGAGGCGTAAATCCGTAGCCTTTCATGTTTGTGTAAGCCAACTTTTGAAAAGCCAAAATGGCATATAAAAAGAGAAAAAGAAAGAAAAAAAGAAAGAAAAGAATAAATAAGCGGGCAGCAAAAGAATTAATAAGAAGGAAACCATTTGAGTTGAAAAAAATGATCATGTTAAGATTAGGGAAGTTGAGCTATGTACTTGTTGATCTCTAGTCTCTTTTGAGGACCACACCTAAAAGAAATAAGGAATTAGACTTGGACCTTTAGAGACCGGTTTAGGTAATAGGAATCTATAGGCTGGATGCTATTTTTGAGGATGATTATATAGCGGTTTCCAAAATGATAGAGCTCACATGTGGATTACACCCTAGCTTACACAAGTACTCGTTGGATTAGATGTTCCCACTTTGTGTGCAGTTTTTCCAGCTTAGATCATTGCACTTGCTTGAGGCTAAGCAAGATCTAAGTTTGGGGAAGCTGATGTGTGTGATTTTAGATAGTTTTGGAGTCTGATTTTAGGTCACTTTTCACTCATCTAGCTAAACTTTCTTTGCATTTAGGTCCGTTTAGGTTAGTTTTGCATTCTTTGCATTTGCATTTGGAGTTTTGGAGTTTATCTAGGAAAAGGAGCAAAACTGGAGCTAAGGAGAATTGGAGCAGCTGCTGGAACGTCTAAGTCAAGAATGATCATGCACCCTCGGATCGCTAGGCGAGGAATATCAAGAACGCTCAACAAAGGCCGCCTCCGTGACTTACCTCAATCTATCTGCTGCGAGGGAAGACCAAGACCCATCTCTCTCTATATCAAAGGTCACACTCGGAGCCATAACTCAACCAAGAACCACGAGGACACAGACATGAAGCACTCCTCGGTGTCCAAGCTCACGCAAGGTCACCAAGGATAGTTTTACTGACCACCTGGTTGACCAACTTACGTCGGTTTGACTATTAGGGTTATACAAATAACCCTATAAATCCCCCTAATGATACTCTTATCATTTTTTATCTTATGTTTAGCTGAAAAACTCTCTCTATTTTATTGTTGTTTTCCTTCATGCTTGTTTAAGGTTTGTACTCTTTTAATGGTTATTGATTGAATAAATTAGTATTGCTTTGATCTTCATCTTTTCTTCTTGCAATTTTCTTAAGCTTTTACTTTACTTATGCAATATGAATCTTTCCCGATCCTCCGCCCTCACAAAATGAGGAGCGAGTAGATCCCTTTGGATCTCGAGGATGGGGAGATCAGAGGTTAATCCGTTGATTCTACCGCCTAGCTAACTGATCAAAACTTTGATCTCTTCTAATGAGGCTAAGCTTAATTTTGATCTCTCCTTGATCAAGAGAGATCTGATTTGGGCCGTGACTGAAGGCTAGCGCTAACGGGAATGGAGATCATGTACCTTGATAGTGATGGCTTGATCCGCCGAAGAGAGATCTAGCATGTGGATCGGCCATTAGACGAGTTGGGCTTTCCTTTATGCGTCTGGTTCGCCTTGATCACGGCGAGAGTCAGAATGGATCAGACGATACGGATAGAGATCTTCATCGCGAGAGCGGACCGATCTAGCCAATATCCCGTTCTAGAGATCGCTCTAAGAATCTGGTGAATGGGAACGGCGAGTTTATCGCCAATCAACCTCCCTATCCTCTTTTTCCTTGAATAGCTTAAACCCTATTTCGTACTTCTTACAATGTTTTTGTTGCATTTCTATGTTTAGCAAATTTAAATTCTGTTCTGTTTTTGTCTTTAGTCTATTTTGTCCTATTTGCTAGTTTGCGAGCTTAGATATTTTTAGGATCTATCATTGTGACAGGATGCTAGATTAACTTGAACTAGGATCTGGTATTAGATAGGTTGTTTACAAGCACTTCCGAGTATTTGTTCGACAACTCCCATTTACTTACCCTCATACTCTTTGATTTGATAGAAGAACCGCTAAAAATTATTTTATCAAGGTTCCAAAAACGCTTTGCTTCCTACTGATGTTGTGATCATGCACGATTTATTTTGCAGTTTTAACTCGGTAACGAAGCAAGTTCTAGACATCTTTTGATTTCCTTTAAGTGTGTAGATTCCTTCACTTGTCGGAATTTTAAGACATTGATGATAGTTATATGGAATAGCTTTCATAACGTGTATCCAGGGTGTTCCCAGGATCATGTTGTAGATTGGTGGTTTATCTACAACAAGTAACTTGATCCATCGTGTGATCCCTACAACTTGGACTGCTAGTTTTACCGTTCCAATTGCATTGATTGTACTTCCATAGAATGTGGTAAGAGTTTTGTCCACCGGTTTGAGCTAGACATTTGGTAGTGCCATCTTGTTTAAAGTCTCCTTGAAAATCAGACCCTCTGAACTCCCCGTGTCGATTAGATATCGTGAAACATCACAGTCGGCAACTTGAAGTTTGACAACTATGGGATTGTTCTGCGAAAAACTAACTCCTTTAACATCCTCAGCCGTGAACGTTATTGCAGAGTCTACTATCCCTGTATTCTCCCCTAAAGGTTCTATATTAACCGAAGCAAAAATTTTATGCTCGTATTTTTTGATCGAACGGATGGTGTCGTCACAGAACTGTAGTCCACCCATGATTACACCGACAATAACTCGTGGGTCACCAACACGGTGTTGTCCCAGACTAGTTTTTGTCGCTTGGCTGTTTTTGATGTGTCACTCTTCGGACCCACTAACTTGAAGGTTGCTTCGTGCAACTCGGCTTCTTTCCATTTTTGCACCTTAAACTTCTGAGTCTTTTCCTCAGAAACCGTCAATTTCCTCTTACTGAATTTTTTGGCGAGGAATTCTTGCAATTGCTTGCTCGTTGAAGTTGAATGACATACTTTGTTGTGAAACGCACAGTACTCAGTTCTATTGTAGGTGTTGTTGAACGACTTCCCACGAGGATTGCTACCCTCTCTGACTTGAAAGGCTGTCATCGAATTTGTTTTTTCCTTTATTATGTTGTCTCGGCTCATAGTGTCCTTCTTTTGGCTATTTTGTTACCGAGTTGCGCTGCATTTCTTGGTTTTGGGAGAGGATTTGCTTTTCTCTGACATAATCTGCATGTCTTGCTGCTCTTTAGAGAGCGTCTGAAATCGTACTAGGCCGATTTATGAAAAGATCCCATTCGAGAGCTTCATCGATTACCATTCTAGTTCGGAGAGCTTCAATGGCCATGTCGTCACTAACTTTAGCCTTTGTCAGGATTTTCTTGAAGCGTACGATGTATAATTTCAGAGACTCATCAAAACCTTGCCTCAAGGATTTCAACTCGGCTGTTGAGGTTCTTGGTTGACGAATATGGCATATTGCTTCATGAATAACTTGGCGAGTTGGTTGAAGCTCTTGATTGAACCAGCTGGCAACTTGGTGAACCATACCAAAGCGTCACCGGTTAAGTTTTCAGTGAAGTGCTGACAGTAAGCTGCGTCTTTATGATCCAAGCTGTAGTTGGTCTTGTTCATCATGACGTTGAAGACACTCATAAGCTCTACTAGATATGAGTTTCTATCATATGAAGGGCATCGAAGTCGTAACCCTCTATTCACCGAGACTCTTCTCAATCTTAACGTGAATGGTGAGTATTGAGCTTGAGCTACGATTCTTCCTATCTCGGATGCCGAGCTGGTAGCTTGATGGAATTTTGACTTTATGTCGTCCATCATTTTTAATATGGTTGCAGCGTCCATAGTTGTTGGGGCATGCTGTCCAGGCATGTTTTGCATTATAGAATGCTCTGGTACCGAGGTGTTCACTGGTTTCGGACTTGGTACTCCTATGAATAGGTTCCTTTGCACACTGGCCATTACTTCTCTGTGCGATCTATTGACCTGTGTAGTCGGGAGACTATTTTCATTCATGCAAGACTTGATTCTGTCGAATCTCTCCGCATTTCTTCGATCAAAAGCCTCGTGTTGTACGACCGGAGGTGGTGCGGGAAGATCATTGTCTTTGCGGATTTATTCGCGATTCTCCACCTGAGTTCAAGTTGAATTCAAAGATGACCCGTTCGCCTGGTCAATGTGCTCCTGAGGGTGAGATTCCCTCTATTATGGTGAATTGATGGTGATTTTGCCTTCGACCATCCTTTCTCGCTAAGAACTTTCTTTTGCTTGTGTGAAGATGTCCTTTGACATCTCCCCTACAGACGGTGCCAACTGTTAGAACCAGGTATAACACAATGAGTTCTAGAATGCAAGGTTCCTGATTTAAAAAGGGGGGAAGAATGGGCAATGACACTTGTGAGATGGATTGGAGAAAAAAGTAGTTAACTTTGACGAAATGATTGCCGAATAGAGTGTTCTTATTAGCTTGATGTATGTCAAAAAGCTGATTCTTCTTTTGAAAGATCTGCTCCTATATTTATAGATCATAGAGGCGATTACAAAGTAGATAAAATTAAGGGAGATTTACAATTCTATTGATAAGATTGTATCTAGAAGATTCATGATAGATTTTCAGAAATTTTCCATGTCGAAATAGGAAAATTTCTATTTTTTTGCATGCTGACGTGTCATCCGTTTTCTCGTCAAGTTTTAGGCACTTTCTGAGAAGAGACTTTGCCGAGTTGATGAGGATATCCTAGTGAGATTTTGATGATTTTAATGAGTTTCTAACGTAGCATTTGACCCGTTGTTTCCTGTGAATCGAAGTAGAACATCGGATCCATCTTAAACAATATATATTTATATGTGGAACTGTTTAACTAAGTCAAGTCAAATTTTGGCGAAAAAATATTACAATGGCGAAAATCTGATCACTTATTAATTTAAGGACACTGCTTAAAAGTTATTTTATTTTTTTGATAAAAATAAAATCTTACATGATATAATTACCACAATAATATTTTAAAGATTTTGTCTCTAACAGGTTCTATATTATTGGAAATTTTTATAATACGTCAAAAGAGAATTCAAATATTTAATTAAAAAATATTAGTTTTCAATGTAATTATTGAAATTTTATTTCATATTTTGTATAATATTAGAGAATTGATTTTATCAAAATTTTAGGTGTCAATACCATGTTTAATTCAATGTGGTTGATTACAAATTTATTCATAATATTAAATTTAGTTTACTTTTTTATTTAAATAATATTATATATAATAAAGGAGTGATTTTTACCATAAAATTAACATGTCAACGCAAAGTTTAATTTCAATATGATTGACTACAAAAATGTCTCTAATATTAAAAATTTTTTTACTCTTTTACTTAAATATTTCTTATTTTTTATAATATAGATAATTACACAAAAATTTACATTTTTAAATTTTGTATTTATATAAAATTTAATTCTGAATTTAATTTATTTTTTATTTGACTTAATTTTTTTAAGGGAATATAATGATCTCATAAGTTTTAAAAATATCTGAAAATTATTTAAGAAAATAGTTGTTTTGATTTCATAATCTTTTAAATTTTAATGAGGTATTTACTTTTATATTTAAATAATTTCGTTTTTATACTATAGATAATTACATAGATATATACAAAATTATAACTTTTATATATCTAAAAAAAATTGTAATTTAATTTTTTTTACTTATTTTTTAAGGAAATATAATGATCTCTTAAGGTTAATACAAAAGTTATTCCGAAATTAGGTGGCCGACGAAAATTTTTGAAAAATTAAATCTAAAACATTAAAAGACATAAATACCCTTAATAACTATTAACGGGATTAAATTAAATGTAAAAGCTTAAGATATAAAAAAGATTTGTGTCAGAGGCATTAAACGCTGCAGTCAGATGAACAGTATCTTAATGAGGGAGGAGATATAAGAGTGAAAAGATATTAAAATATGCAAAGTGGAACATGTGTACATAAATTGGTATACGTCAAACATATAGGTTGTTAACCGTTTACATAAAATGGTGCAGGTGTACATGAATTGGTATACTCTAACTTTTAACATGACAAGCCAAAAACTTGATAACTTTTACGATTATAAATCAAATGAACCACACGATTGTTAAATATTTACACAAAGTGGTGTCTGGATACATAGATTGGTAGATAGCAAAATTGTACCATAAAGCCAAAATATATGATGACTTTTGCGTTTATATATTAAATAAAGAAAAAAGATATAAATTAGTAGAGCACTTGCGTTCTGAACCAGTTGTGGTTGTTGTTGGTTGTGTAGATGATGCATTTCCCTGGCGAGTGTATGCAGTGCAGATGAAGGCTAGCGATGAGTTTATTGTTAGACATAGAACCCTTAAACATGTTTGTAGTGTTGGTGCAAAGTGGTGTCTGCGTACATAAACTGATATATGTCAAACAGATAAAGTGTTAAACGTTTACATAAAGTGGTGCATGCAGACACAAGCTATTTAAATATTATAAAAGATGATTTGACAGCAATGGTACACAAAAATACATGAAAGTTCTAACATGATTGTGAACATAGTAGTAAATAAAGATCAATATTTACAAGATATATGATAAATATTTAAGCGCTTTGTTGCGTACATATGGACACTTCAACGCTATAGGGAATGTAATTGGTTGAAATGGATTGGTCTAGTTTGGGTAAGTGACAAAATACAATGTGATAAACAGTTAAATGCTCAGTTACATAAAATAGGTAGGTAGACGTTTTAAGAATAAAAGGTTGGGTGAAAATTTGGTGAATATTATATGATTTGTTACGTGTTTACATGACTTGTTCGGCATTTATATGAAATTGTTAGGCTTGTACATGAGTTGTTAAATTGTAAAGAAATATGTAACATATTTAGAGGTTCTAAAGAGAATTGTAAGCAAGATAGATGTATAAGAATCATATGGATTTATAAAAAAGATTACAAGTGAAACATATTTATAATGCATGCAAATGAAAATGTAACAGTCCCGCACCATGCAGGCCTAGATAGAAATTTACACAAATTTTCATAGAAGAAATGGGAATCTTTTCCAATCAATGAGGTTATGTATTGTAAACTGTTTTAGGTAGACACTTGCTCTCTCTCCCATTAGCTTATGGCCTTATGCCATTAGGCGTTCAAGTATATGTAAGTCTTCTTCTATTTGGTTGTATGTGTGTACAATAGTTATCTAGTAATTTTCAAATGTAAGCATGCACAAATCAGGTTACATATGCACATAGGTGAGTGGATATATATATCAACAAACAAAAAAGGAGATTGGTCAAAAAAATTTGGTGAAAGTCCTAATAAAATTTGAATCACAACACACATAAACCTAAATCAAAAGAGTGATGGATGAGCCTATAAAAGTGCAGACACAAACAATGGAATCGAAGAAAAGAACAGACAGAGATATCGGAACAGATCTAGCTTTGTGAACTCAGGGAGATGAAGCCCTAAAATCAGTGGAACAAAAAAGGCTAGAAAATTTTAAAACCCAAATGTGGGTGTTACCAAATGATTCCGATAAAACACACACAACTCAGCTGGCCAACGTGATGACGAGTTGAATATAGATTTAACGCCATGACCGAGGGAGTCGATATCAGCGACATCAAGCCTCACGAATCTCTCTCTAAAAGAACAAAATGGATATTGAGAAAAAATTAAAAGGTTCTCTTCAAATGTATTGAGAGAAAGAAGCATATGAGATACAATTACTGTATCTCCGGGTACTAAAAACAAATTAAACACAAAAAATCTTTTCTGGCCCAATTGCTTCTGACATATTATGTAACACCCCAGTTTCATAAAATATGATATGTGGTGGTGCATGTGGATAGGTTTAAAAGAATTGATTTGACCACCTATCTTACCAAAGTATACTTATCTTTTCGGTCACTTGTCCACAGAGAACTCCAGGGTTAAGTGTGCTTGAGCTGGAGTAGTCAAAGGATGGATGATCTTTTGGGAAGTAATTTTTGGAGCCGTGTGAGTGAAGACAAAACATGGGGAAAGATCATGTGTTAATTTGTAGGGTCAGTAAACAAGTTTTTAAAGCCTCCCGGACGTAATGTACTAATCAACGGGCCAGTAAGATGGACCCACAAAACTGGAGAAGACGTGATGCCCATTATGGCAGCGGTCGAGGCGTTACAAGTGGTATCATAGCCTAACCCAGATATGTGTGAAGACACAAGGGCTCACACCGTCTAGGGGTACTGATCTTGGTACGCAATGAGGATGTTGCAGTATGTTAGTGGGTGAATTGTAACATTTTGGTTTCACGAAATATAATATGTGGTGGTGCATGCCGAGAGGTTTATAAGAATTGATTTGGCCACCTATGTCACCAAAGTACACTTATCTTTGCGGTCACTTATCCAGGGAGAATTCCAGGGTTAAGCGTGCTTGAGCTGGAGTAGTCAAATGATGGGTGACCTTTCGATAAGTAATTTTTCGAACCGTATAAGTGATGACAAAACACGGGAAAAGATCATGTGATGATTTGTAGGATTGGTACACAAGTCTTTAAAGCCTCTGAACGTAACGTACCAATTGTCGGGCTGATAAGATGGGCCCACAAGTTCAGAGAGGATGTGGGGCCTATTATAGCGGTGGTCGAGGCTTTACAACTTGTAACACCCTCCTACCGACACTAGAAGATAGAGTGTTATGTAGTACCAAAACACATTATTTATTTTATTTATTAAAAATGTCCCAAAATCTTACATAAAATTTATTAAATAAAAATTTTAAATGAAAATTTTTTTAAAAAATATCATTTAAAAGAAGAAATAAAACTCGGAAAAAAATAACTTCAAATACTCCGGGAGACTCAAACCAACTACTCATGAACCTCGAACTGATCTAGAAAAAGGGAAAAAATGAGGGGTGAGTATAGTGAGGAGATTATTTCTGTCCACTCAGGCTCAAATCTCTAGTCTAATTTAATTGTACCATCCCACTCCCGATCTTGAGAGCAATGTATTAATCCTTGTCCTTGCCAATAATACCTTTTTGAAAAATCGATCAACACCAAAAACCTTGTTCAAAATTCCTGAAAAAGAGAAAATAAAAAGAGGTGAGTAATGGATTACTCAATAAGATAATTTCTGCCCACAAAGACTTAAAGCTCAAGCTTAATTAAAGCAAATCTATCGTAACCATAGAAAGCAAACACATACAACTCGTATTTTTCAACAAGTCGTACCAAATATGTCAGATTGCCTATAGCAACCAACTTCATACAAAAGCTTAACCATCCTCTAGATGTCTTTGCCACTACAATTTATCAGTTTATTTGCCATGGCAGTGATAACCTGTAGCTCGATACATTTCATAACAAATATCTAATCATGGAAGCGATAACTCGTAGCTTGATACATTCCATGTCAGCGGTCTATTCATGAAAGCAACATCTCGTAACTCGATACATTTCATTTCAACCATTTAAGAGATTTTTGTTTACAACATTTAAATACTTTTCTAACTTTCAACTAATCTAACAATATTTCATCTCTCACAAGATAGAACATAACCAATATTCTCATATATTTATATATAATAATTCAAGCAACTATCTTATTTCAAACAATTCACAAAATCCCTAAAATAATATCTATAAAATATAATATAATATTTAATTATATTTATATTCTAATATTAGGATAAATCACATCCTCACCTTACCCTAATGCTGAATCAGGTGAGAAACAGTCCATTGACTTAGACCATGATTTCCCGCCGAACGACAACCCATATTTCGAATCAGCAAGCTGATCTGAAAGCTACACTCTTTGGGCTTTCCAACGATAGGTTGATCATTTTCTGGCTCCTTATGGTTCTCTGGGTAAAATATTTGAGACAATTCTAAAAAATATATTTCTCTTCCGCTTCTCTATTCTCTTCCACAACTTAGATGACATGGTGACTAGGGTTTGAGGTATTAAACGGGGTCCAGAATATAATTAATAAAACGGCTAAAAGAAGAAAGATATTCCTTTATATATAAACATAAAGAAGTATAAGAAAACTAGGATTTTTATATTAATTGGACCTAAAGAGCGTGTCTCACAATTCTCCTCTACTTAAACAGAATTTATCTTCCAATTCTTAGCATAAAGTTTGATCTCCACTCATATAAAAGAAACATACTTTCTTGCTTGAAACATAATGAAACTGAACTCTTTCTTTACTAATACAAAACTAACTCAAGAAAAATATTAACTAGATTTTTGAAAACGCAAAACCTTTTTTTTCAGTCTGGTTTTGATACCACTTATAACACCCTGCTCCCGACATTAGGAGACAAACTGTTATTTAGTACCAAAACACATTACATATTTCATTTATTAAACATATCCCAAAATCTTACATAAAATTTATTAAATAAAAATTTAAAAATAACTTTTTTTAAAAAAAATATCATTTAAAACAAGAAATAAAACTCGGAAACAAATAACTTCAAATACTTCGGGAGACTTGAACCATTGACTCATGAGCCTCGAACTGATCTGGAAAAAGGAGAAAAAAGGAGGGGTGAGTATAAAATACTCAGTGAGAAGATCACTTCTGCCCACTGAGGCTCAAAGCTCTAGTCTTATTCAATTGTAACACCCTACTCCCGATCTTAAGAGACAAGGTATTTTTCTTTGGCCTTGCCAATATTACCTCTTTGGAAAAATTGATTAACACCAAAAACCTTGTTTAAAATTCCTAGAAAAGGAAAAATAAAAAGGGGTGAGTAATGAATTACTCAATGAGATTACTTCTGCCTATAGAGACGTAAAGCTTAAGCTTAATTAAAGCAAATCTATTCTTACCACATAAAGCAAACGTATACACCTCGTATTTTTCAACAAGTTGTACCAAACATGTCGGATTGCCTATAGCAAACAACTTCATACAACAGCTCAACCATCCTCTAGATGGCTTCAGATCCACTACAATTTATCAGTTATTTGCTATAGAAGCAACAACCCGTAACTCGATACATTCCATAACAAACATCTAATCATAGAAGTGACAGCGTGTAGCTCCATACACTCCATGTTAGCAATCTCTTCATAAAAGCGCAAGCCTGCAGCTCGATACATTCCATGTCAGCTATCTATTCATGAAAACAACAGCTCGTAACTCGATACATTCCATGTCTATCTTTTAAGAGATTTTTGTTTACAACATTTAAATAAATTTCTAACTTTCAACTACTCTAACAATATTCCATCTTTCACGAGATAGAACAACACCAATATACTCATATATTTATATATAATAATTTAAGCAACTATCTTTTTCAGATATTTCACAAAAATCCCTAAAATAATATATACAAAATATAATATAATATTTAATTATATTTATATTCTAGTATTAGGATAAATATGCGAAAATCAAACTGAAGGTAAGAATCTCGCAAATCACATCCACACCTTAACCTAATGCTGAAACAGATGAGAAACGGTCCGTCGACTTAAACCATGATTTTCTGATGAACGACAACTCATATTCCAAATCGGAAAGCTGATCTGAAAGCTACAGTCTTTGGGCTCTCCAACGATAAGCTGATCATTTTTTGGCATCTTATTGTTCTCTGGAAAACAAATTTGAGATAATTTTGAAATGTATTTCTCCTCCGCTTCTCTATTCTCTTCCACGGTTCAGATAACATGGTGGCTAGAGTTTAAGGTACTAAACGAGTTTCAAAATAGAATCAATGAAACGGCTGAAAAAAGGTATTTGTTTATATATAAATATATATAAAAAAATATAAGAAAACTATGGTTTTTTTTATATTAATTAGGCGTAAAGAGCGGGTCTCACATATTAGATATGTAGAGATATTGAATCATTACTTAAGAGTATAAAGGTACAATAGGGAAAAGAAATGAGCAGTAACTTACATATACTTATTGTTGTCCCCCTTAAAATAATCTGAATTTTTTTTTAAAAATAATTTTTTTTTAATTTAGTACTATTTTAAATTTGAAGGAGATAATGACAACTACAAATCTTTCATACTTATCATATAATGTTTAATATAATCATATTCCTGTTGAATATTATATATTTTTTAATAGAAAAAAATACAATCAATTTTCAATCTATCATAAACTCTCATTTATCAAAAACATTCATTAACCTCGATTTGTAGGTTTTTTGTTGACCATAATGTTCTTTTAAAAATCAATCATATTTGTCCATTTAAAATTTCTCAAATATGATTTTCTTGAAGAACATTATGCTCAATAAAATATCTTACCAAAGCTAAATTTGCAGATTTTCTTTTGTGACAGATTTTCTTTTTTATTTTGATTTTTTAAACAAAATATTTTTTTTTCTTCTAGATAAGTTAATATTAATTAATTTATTTTATTTTATATAAAGATAATTACATAAATTTTGAAGATTATATCTCATAAAATTGTTATTTGATTGTTTAAATTCATTATTATTTTTTATGATGTATATAATTACACAATTATATATATATAATTACAGTTTTACATTGATTTAAGAAAATTAATTAATATTTTTCTAATTTAATATGTTTATCTTTAAAGAAATATAATTACTTTTTAAGTTTTAAAATTATTCAAATAAATAGATTTAATTTATTTTGATATAAAAATAATTATATAAATTTNTTCTCATGATAAAAAAAAAGAATATTTGAAGACAAAAAAAAAAAAAAGAATATTTCTTCTCGCGTCACCTAGTAGTATAATATATTATTAAAAACTCTTCGAGTTATAGCTGACGATATCTAAACGACACGTTGCTATTACACGAGACCATCCAATCTGCTGTAACACAATAAGATAGGTGTATCTTCCGCACTAGATCCTGCCCCAGTAACGCCATCATCCAACATTGAACATCATCAAAGGCTTCATCCCGATCCACGACTCTTCTCTGTTCTGCAAAACCAGCGGAAGAAGACGCTTACAGCGATAGAAGATTAACCAACGACTTCAATAATGGTGAAGGTTTTGACCTATTTTGGCATGTCATTGGCGGCTTTCGCTTTCTGGCAATCCATGGACAAAGTTCATGTCTGGATCGCTCTTCATCAAGATGAGAAGGTTTCTTATTTCTCTTTTTCTCCTCATGTGCAATACTGAAAGTATGACACATGATTTTGGCGTCAAGTGCTAATATTTCTTCGATTTCGAGTTAATGTGTTACTAGATTTGGGATTGAGGTCAAACCCTAGGGTATCGAATTTATTTTGATCTATCCTACGATTGATCGTATTTCTCAATTTTAAGAATTGGGTCTCTTTTTTGTTTCCCATTTGCCTCGAATTGAATGGTTATTTTTGTTTGGATTTGATGATACCACGCCATAGAGTTTTGGTTTCCTTCAGTGGTTTAGTGTTTTTCATCCTTTACAAAGTTTTAGATAGCCTTTGCTCGAAGATTAAACCCAGAATTAGCACTGTCCTTGACTCAATGCTAGATTCTGTCATGTTGTTTATGGAGATAAAACCAATATACTTGGCTATGTGTTTCATTTGGACATCCGTTTACACTTTTGACAGATGTGATGATTCAAACTAATCTTAACTTTCTTTGATTTGCCTACTTCGATTTTTGGTTGTAAAAACACAAATATGGATTCTGATAAGTATAAGAAACAGCTCAGTGACGACATGTGTGTTCTTGGATATAAAGTAGTAATCTGATAACAAAACTTTGACAATGTGCAGCAAGAAAGAATGGAGAAGGAAGCAGAGGTAAGGCGAGTTAGAGAAGAGCTGCTGCGGAAAGCTAGAGAGGAGGATCCTCTTGCTTAATCTTCTTGGTTCATCATTTGGCCTTCTAATCGTATCAAGTCACTTCTCCTTCACATTTTTTTCTTAATGTTACGGACCAAAATTGAGTTTTGCATAAACTGACAATACCATATATGATTTTGAAAATGTGGGATATGATGATGATCATGAATAATGGTGTCTTTTTGTTGTTCTTTCTCAACTAATGGAAATACTGGTGGATCAGTATCAGCATCTTGCTTTGCTTTCGTCTTTCCTTAAGCTGCTACTTTAACTTCGTATCATGGATTTCGCGTCCAGGTACTAGTCCAATGTCAAATCCAGTTTCTTATTTGTGTTTATGGTTTAGCTAAATAAATAGAAAACATCTGTCGAGTTTGAAATGGAATGAAAATTTCGGATTTTGTCAGTATATATGGAAACCATAGTATCTATCATACATGAGAACAACAGACTTCCTTACATGTGAGCTATACAATGATGAAATCTAAACCAAAAGGGTACCCTTTGGTGTTTAACATTAAGACCTTCAGAAGCCTAAAACCATACTTATAGCAAAGATCAATAGTAATCAAACTCGATCCTAACTGAGACGATAGCTTTGTGAAAGACACATACTGCATTTTAATTATACTAGCAAGCCAGAAGGGTTGACTTTTAGGGACTTAAACTTGCCTCCAGCGTGTTTTGGGAGGAGTCAAGTCTTCCTCATCATGCAGTAGTCTTCGTTTGGAGCATTCACCAACCTCAAAATGTACTTCCGGTTGAGCATCGTCAATCTCCATGATTGTCTAGAATTAGAGCCCGTAGGCTCATGCCGTGGAGACGAGTCTTGGGGAGAATTATCCTCAGGAATTTGTCGCAAAGGAGTAACTCAGTTTTTTCTGTTTGTTTAAACTAACTTGCCTATTAGCAAAGTTTCTATAAAATATATGTAGTAAAATTTGATTTGTGGGTGTATAATAGTGACTGTCTTAAGTTGACTAACCACTTGCCACTAGACTAAGGACATTCACAACTTAATTTTTGTTAAATCCATAAAAATCAATAACACTCAATAGTTCTTTTTTAAAACAATATTTTTTCAATGACTGGATGGCATTTCGTCTCAAGTGCAACTCTAAAACTCCTATTAACTACACATATAGCGAGATGAAGTCAAATTCCGGATGAAAAAATCATTAGTTGGGACACTAAATAAAAAAGACTTTAGATGTGATGGATTAATAGTACGCATTAAAAATATCATTTGCAAACAAATGTTTTCTTTTAAAATAATTCCGCAAATAACAGATAAATAGAAATTGTAATCATATACATAATATATATCTTATATATATATATATATATATTATAATAAAACCGTATCAATAACATTTTCTGTATCTCTTTAATAATATAATAAAGATTTTAAATCCTTTGATTTATTTTAATTGGTCGATTTGTTTAAACTAATTAATTTGTCCCTTTGTTTAGATAAGATTATTTTTAAAAACTAATTATTTGTTTTAATTCGATATTAATAAAAACATACAATTAAAAAAACTTTAAGATATATTCATATAAAGTGTATTCTCATTACGTAAAGTATATATATGAACACCAAAAAAACATGAGAGGAGAGGCGAAAAAAGTGCGATTTCCGGTGACCATTAGAATGAAGGCGGAACAGCGATGGGATGAGGAGGGAAGGACGAAGGGGGCTTCGCCCGACCTTGCGAAGATTTCCACGGCAAGGGTTGAAACATCGATGAAACCAGATCTAATGATTTATTTATCAATTTTTCATTTCAAGATGAAATCAAATGGGGTTTCTTTTGTAAAAAGAAGAAATCGAAGACAATTCCAAGTTCCTACTACTATCAAGCAAATAAGCTTTTTAAGGAGATCCCTAATTAATCTATGCAATGAAATGGAGCTTTCTTTTCGACAAGATGTTGAGGATTCGAACTTGATGTCAGCTAAACAGATGGATGATAATGATTTTGCGTGTACTGGGAACAAATCTCAGAGTACTATAGCAACAATTGAGTATCACCAAGTACGAATAGCGACAAAAGCAGAGACAATTCCAAGAGAGAACCAGAACACACATTTTTTCTTGATCATATCAGAGGTTTTAGGATGGGTAAAAACAAGAATCTTTTTTAAAGCTCAAGCAGTTCCTCACTTAGTTCCGGTGATAAAAATTACAAATTGGAGAAGAACAGAAAATACATATCTTACAACAAGAGTTACAGGGAGAAGAAAGAAGGACATTCTATTAGAGATTCAGGGAAGATCGCATCTGTGTTGGTGGTTTCAGTATTAGGTTATCAATTTTAAAGTTACTAGGAAGACTATGATAAGTCTGCTATTCCCATGAGAAGAGGTTTGTGAGAAGAAGTGGCTAATTGAAGGAAAAACTCTCTCTCCATCAGAATCTTCTTCATCCCTATTTCTTCTTATAATCTTCAAATCTTCTCAAAGGATAACCCTCCGGGTTTATCAGTGGTATCAGAGCCAGGTTATTCCTCTCGACCATGGGTAAGGAAAATGACTTTTACTTCTCAAGATATCCAAAAGATTCGTCAACTTGTGCAAAGGATGATCGATATACTCAATGTCGGTATTGCTAGGGACAAACGATGGCTTGAAACACGTGAAGTTCAACATCAGACCGTGAAATTTGAACCAAAGTTGATGGAAAACTCAGAACCTTCTATGGGGAATTTCGTCGAACATGTGGTGGACAATACAGAGCAAAAATTCCCCGTTAAGCAACCAAGTGAAACACATGAGCTTCAACAATTCCAACCCATGAAACAGATACTTAAATCGTTTGAGGAGGACAAGATGGATGAGATGGATTTTGTCAAGGTGGATGAAAAAGATAAGAGGAAGATTGAAGACGCCCAAACTTCAATGGCTGAACCAAGAGTGAAGGATCCGGGCAAATTTCAACCTATTTCTTCTCCATCACAGGAAACGCACAGTGATGACGGGATCTTACTACTGTTACCGTTAATATCACTAAATCGGCACCCAGCTTCATCATCTGTTCACATATCCAAAGATGGTAAGATTAGGGAGATGGTGAAAGGGCACATATATGAAACTCAGGTTTATTTGTCTAAAGATGTACAGAGAGACGAAAGAAATGCTCTATTGGCTAACACGTCCTCACAGGAAGAGATTCAGGGAGATGAGATTTTACATCTCTCCTTTCTAGCGGTGCCGATGCAACATCACTCTTCATCTTCTCCGAAGGCAACTGACAGTATTAAGGTGAGCTTTCCAGTTTTTATTATTGATCTCTCCACTACGAAACTGTGTCTACCTAGGTATGAACATCAAATCGAAAATGAGTGGATTTACCGGTTAGATAAGTATCTTGAGGATAATCAAGTGGTCGGGAGAGATAATCTGAGCGTAGCATACTCGTGTATGAGTATGAAAGGGAATACGGTATCCTGGCTGAAAAGATCAGATGACCGAGATAATTTGAGCTGCTGGCTAGTGTCAAAAGATCATTTCCTGTCTATATCTAATAGAATTTCTCAAGCAAATCATGTGTGGAACCCTCGTAGAATTTTAGCTGACAGTAAAGATGATAGCAAGAGGTTCAAGTTACTCTTTCATAGTGGTTTTAGGATAACAATGGGAGATGGCCAGATTGTGTTGAGTACAAGGAGGTGCACATGGTTTTTGTGGATGGTACAAGGAATAGTGAGCAAGGAAAATTTTGGAGACAAACTTGAAGAAGCTGCTACAAAGGTTCACGCTCGTGGAGAAACTCAAACCCTTAAAGGTCTCATAATATATCAAGTAGTTATTTTAGGGAAGCCATGTTTAGAAGCGTCTTCTGAGTTTAAATTGGTTGAGTGTCATGAATTTATTGAATTCTGTGTTGATGGGGATTATCTAAAGGGAGCTGAGAAGCACTTAACCAAAGTAATAGATAGGACAGCACACCATTTGATGCCCAACAGACGTGGGTTGCCTTTAGCCTATGTTGTCTCTGATTTTCTTAGCAAGGTGGTGATATTGGTGGCTGTAACGTTCCTAAACAATGCATTCTTCTGTGGAGTCAGAACTATCACTACATATTGTGTTATTGGCAATGAAGAGTTGGCTAGCTACAAGTTTGAGGATGCTCAAGAGGATTGGTGTTTTCTAGAGAGGCTCTCGAGTGTAAGTGTTCTTAAGTTACTTGGAAATTTTACTAGGGATCATCACTACTATTATGTTCTACAGTTGTTTGAGTCTCACCTTGAGGACAAGGTAAGTTTTTCAAAGGCGAGTAGTGATAGACATGTTATGCTGAGAATCGTGGGGATTAAAAGACAAAAGCATGAAAGGATTGCAAGGAGAGTGGAACAAGCAAAAGAAATAGGAAGAGTGGCTGAAGACATTGTGGTACGTTTAAGAGGGAGCGACAATGATATTTCACATGCTTACAGCGTCAGGGAGAATCACAAACCTATGTTTACTTTTCTATGTCCGTTTATGTTACTTGTTGATGTTGATGACTTGGAGTGGCTAGAGTTTGTTGCGATGAAGTGGTTGTCGGAGCTACTTTTGGAATTTGGCTACAGTTGCCACCATACTCATATAGACAGCAATCAAATACCAATTTATCATCATGAGGACAATATGAGTTTTTCAAGGGCGAGTAATGATATGTTGGTAGGTTGAGAGTGTGGGTGAGTAAAAGACATATAGTGGATCACAAAGTTAAGCAAGTGAAGGGGAAGAATAATATTGTCTCAAAACTGAGTAGTGGAATCCTAGCTAATTCATATGCTTATGGTGGGATGGAGAAGTCCACTAAGCTTTCCATGAGTGATGTGCTTCTATTTTCAAGGTCAATTGTGTGGCTTCTAATGGAGATTATTCTATTAACGCATCATACAGTGTTGTTGTCGGAACTGATATGAGAGCTGGCTGCTATGGTTTCTTTCTTTCACCTTGAGGACAAGGTGATTCTTCAAAGGGTGAGTATTGATAAGTCTGCTATTGCTATGAGAAGAGGTTTGTGAGAAGAAGTGGCTAAGTGAAGGAAAAACTCTCTCTCCATCAGAATCTTCACGATATGCTTAGTAAATAAAGAGATGTTGTTTAGTTAAATAACTATGTCGTTTAGTATTTGTGTATTTAAGCTAACAAACCTAGCTGAGAAACATTATCCAATTATCAATTAAGAAATCAATTATCTCCTCTCTCGTTTCTCTTTCTCTTCTTATATATCTTCTTCTTCCTTCATCTCGTTTTATTCTTCTTCTTCTTCATCCCTATTTCTTCTTATAATCTTCAAATCTTCTTCTTCATCCCTATTTCTTCTTATAATCTTCAAACCCTCCGGGTTTATCAGACTATTAAACACTCCCTTGTTTTTCATAAGCAGATTAAGGATTCAAGAATAATCTCCGGTAGAAATTGGGACTACTACAACACTCGTTATAGTTCAAGAATGGCAAGTATGGAGGCAGCTTTGACAATGAGGATCTCCGTCGACATAAAGTCATTCTCCGACTTAATAAGAAGAAACTCTGTATCCAGCAGAATTCGAAGCTTGAATTAAGTGACCCAGGAAACTTTTGTGGAGAAATGTTCTCGGCGTAAAGTCGGTACAACTATCTGTGCTGGAGCCATTGCTTCCATTCCATGAGAAAGGGAAAATGGAGTTTGTCCAGTTGAGAGTCTAGGTGTAGTTTGATGTGACCATAACATGCCATCCAGCTCGGATGCCCAACTTCCCTTCTTTTTGGAAAGCTGTTTCTTTAGACCGTCAAGAATTTGTTTATTCGTGGCCTCTTATTAACCGTTTCCTTGTGGGTTATGAGGAGTCGACTTGCTTACTTGGATATTCCATCTGGCGCAAAAGTTGGTGAACTTCGCCGAGATGGATTGCGATCTGTTGTCTTTCATAATCTTGTAAGGTAAACCATGTCGACAGATGCTATTCTTCCATACAAATTTGATCACATCCTTATCCTATATGTGAGAATAAGCCTCTCCCTCACCCACTTTGAGAAATAATCCTTCATGACAAGCATGAAGCGCTTTTATCGTGATGGTAATGATCTGACTATATCCATTGCCTATCGCATAAACGGATAAGGCATAATTACTGAGGTTAGTTCCTCGGTAGAAGTGTGAATGATGTGCCATATTGCTGGAATTTTTCACATTTAGCGGTGTATTGAGCACAATCCTTCGCTATAGTTAACCAATGGTAACCGAGTGTTCTGATTTCTTGAAGAAGCGTTCTTCCGCTGTTGTGGTTTCCACCAGCTCTGTTGTGCGTCTTTTTGATGATCTTGTCAATCTCATCGCCATGTATGCAAGTAATTAATACTTTGTTTGTTCTCCTTCGATAAAGCTTCTCGCCGACTTGGGCACAAAAAACGCACTTGGCTTTAAGACATCGAGCTGCCCATCTATCCTCTAACGTTTCACCATCAAGGATGTATGCAAGGATCTCGTCTTGCCAATCAACCTTTGGTTTGTTGATATGCTCGGTTTCTACCTTCTCGGTATCTAAGTCGTCCTGAATATCGTCTATGGCCAAGATGAGTTTGAGATCTCCTTTTTGTAAGCTTATACTCAGATGATCTATACTTTCCACTAATATTATTTGTCTCTCAACATGGTCCATTGCGGATGCAAGAGCTGCTAGAGCTTCTGCGGAGGTGTTCTCAGATCTGGAGATTTTATTGATCTTGTATCTCAAATCCTTAACTAGTTCTTTATCAACTTTAAGATAAGCTTCCATTCGATCATTCTTTGTGTCGTAGCCTCCGTTAACTTGGTTAACGACTACCTGAAAATTACAATAGCAATCAATGTCGATTACTTCGACTTCCTTGGCCAACTTTATTCGTGTGATCAATGCTTTGTATTCAGCTTTGTTGTTGGACGCCAAGAATGCAAGTCGAAATGACTGCTCTAGAATTTTGCCAATTGGACTCTCTAGTTGGATACCGACTCCCGAGCCGTGTTGAGATGAAGATCCATCTATGTATATCTTCCATGTTTGAAGAATTTAATCTGTCTCTAGAGGCTCTAGATTGGGGGATAACTTAATCAGGAATTCAGCTACAACTTGAGACTTTGCATTTGTTCATCCTTTAAACTCGAAGTCGTATTTTCTCAGCTCAATTGCCCACTCAGTTGCCCTGATTTGTTTGGACTATGCAGTATTGTTTGCAGTGGATGATTCGTTAATATTATAATGATATAAGACTGGAAGTAAGGTCGTAACTTCCTTGCTGAAGTAACTACCGCTAATGCAAGTTTCTCTGTGTCGGGTATCTGGACTCAGCTCTGTTCAACAACTTGGTGATGTAGAAGATTGGGTGTTGAGTTCCTATGTCATCTCGAACTGGCCCGCCGCTTATTTCTCCGTTTTCCGGTTTCAAGAGGATTGGTGGTGTTGAAATATATTCTTTCAACTTGGAGAAAGCCTTTTCGCAAGTCTCGTCCCATTTGAACTCCTTATTTCCATGCAGCAAATTGTATAATGGAAGACATTTATCTGTTGACCGTGATATGAAACAGTTTAAGACTGCTATACGACTTGTCAGCCTCTGTACTTCCCAGTTATTCTTTGGAGAAGGAAACTCTTTGATTGTCATAACTTTTTTCGGGTTAGCTTCAATTCCTCTCTAAGTGACTATGTATCTGAGGAACTCCTCTGAGGTCACCCCAAAAGTGCAATTTATCGGGTTGGGCTTCATCTGGTACTCGTTAAGCGTTTGGAAGCAATACGCTAAGTGATCGCCATGGTCTTCTTCCATTAACGACTTGACCAGTATGTCGTCTATGTATACTTCCATCATTTACCCGAGTTGATTTGAAATTATCTTATTCACAAACCGGTGATAGGTTGCTCACGCATTCTTTACCCCGAATGGCATGATTTTATAATAATAATTTCCTTGCTCCGTGATGGACGAAGTTTTCTCCATGTTGTCAGGATGCATCCGACTCTTGTTATATCCCAAGAAAGTATCCATGAATGAAAGAAGTTTATTCCCTGTAGTTGCCTCGATAATTCGATCGATGTTTGGCAATGGGAAACTATTCTTAGGGCAAGCTTTGTTCAGGTCGATAAAGTCGACACATAATTACCACTTTTCGTTCTTTTTTTGAACAATTACCGGGTTGGCTAGCCATTCAGGGTATTGAAGTTCGGTGATGGACTCAGTTAGCTTTTAGAACTCATCAGTTACGGCCTTTGTTCTTTATGGTCCGAGCTTCCTTTTTTTTTGCTTGATTGGCTTGTATGTCGAATCGACATTCAGTATGTGGCTTGCAATCGCTGGATTGATTATAGGCATATCACTTGCTGTCCATGCAAATACTGTCACATTCTTCTCTAGTAGTTGAATCAACTTGTCTTTGATCAGTTTGCTCAAGTTGACCCTGATGTTTACACATTTTGACAAATCCGTCAAATCAATGTTGACGAGTTCTACAGTTGATTGATCTGATTTTTTGGGAGCAGTTGGTTCAGATAACGCTTTGCTTCCTACTGACACACTGATTATAAATGATTTATTCCGCATCGGCAATGAAGCAAGTTCTAGTAATCTTCTGATCTCCTTTAAGCGTGTAAACTCCTTCGCTTGTAGGGATTTTAACTCATTGATGATAGCTGGATGGAACAGCCTTCATGGTGTGTATCCATGGTGTTCCCAAGATCATGTTGTAGATTGGCGGTTAGTCTACAATGAGCAACTTGATCCATCGCGGGATTCTTGCAACTCAGACTGCTAGTTTCACCGTTCTGATTGCGCTGATTGTACGTCCATTGAATGTGGTGAGAGTCCTATGCACATGTTTGAGTTGAACATCTGGCAGTGCCATTTTTCCCAAAGTTTCCTTGAAGATTAGATCTATGAACTCCCTGTGTTGATGAGAATTCGCGAAACATCACAGTCAACAATTCAAAGTTTGACAACTATGGGATCATTGTGCGGAAAACTAACTCCTTGAACATCGTCATCTGTGAATGTTATTGCCGAGTTTACTATCTGCATATTCTCCCCTAGGGGTTCTTGATTGACCAAAACAAAAATTTTCCGCTCGTATTTCTTCATCGAACGGATGGTATCATCACAGAACTGTAATCCACCCATGATTATACCGACAACAACACCGTGGGTCACCAGACTCGGCATTGTCCCTGACCAGTTTTTGCTTGGCAGTTTCCGAAGTGTCACCCTTATCATCTATTGGCTTGAAAGCTGCTTCCCGCAACTCGGCTTCCTTTCATTTTTGTGCTTTGAATTTCTGAGTTTCCTCCTTAGAAACCTCCAATTCTCCCTTATTGAATTTCTTTGCAAGGAGTTCTTGCAGCTGCTCGCACTTTTAAATCGAATGACCTGCTTTCTTGTGAAATGCACAATACTCGTTTTGGTTGTATGCGTTATTAAATGGCCTGCTACGGGGGCTGCCATTCTCTCTAAATTGAAAAGGTTATTGCCAAGTTTTCTTTTCCTCTATTGTGTTGCCTCGGCTCATAGTTCCTTCTTTTGGCTCTTTTGTTATTGAGTTTCGTTGCGTTTCTTGGTTTTGTGCGAGGATTTGCTTTTGCTCCACATAATCTGCATGCCTTGCTGCTCTATAGAGAGCGTCTGAGATCGTACTAGGCCGATTTATGAAAAGATCTTGTTTGAGAGCTTCATCGATTAATATTCAAGTTCGGAGAGCATCAATGGCCATGTCGTCACTGACTTTAGCCTTTGTCAGGATTTTTTTGAAGCGTCCGAGGTATGATTTCAGGGGCTCATCAAAACTTTGCCTTAAGGATCTTAACTCGGCTATTGAGGTATCCTGGTTGATGAATAAGGAATATTGCTTCATGAGCAACTCGACAAGTTGGTTAAAGCTCTCGATTGACCCAGGTGGCAACTTGGTGAACCATACCAAGGCGTCATAGGTCAAATTCTCGGCACTGTGCTGACAGTAAGCTGCATCTTCGTGGCCCAGAGTGTAGTTCATCTTGTTCATCATGATCTTGAAGGCGCTCATGAGCTCTACTAGATCTGCGTTCCCATTATCGGAAAGGCATCAAAGTCATAACTCTCCATTTACCGATACTCTTCTCAATCTTGGTGCGAACGGTGAGTTTTGAGCTTGAGCTAGGATTCTTCCTATATCGGGAGCTGAGCTGGTAGCTTGATGGAATTTTGACATCATGTTGTCCATCATCTTTAATATGGTCGTAGCATCCAAAGTTGTCGGGGCATGATGTCCTAGCATGATTTGCATTATAGAGTGATCTTGTACCGAGGTGTTCACTGGTTGTGGACTTGGTACTTCTCCTAATAAGCTCCTCTGAACACTGGCCAGTACTTCTCCATCTGGCCTATTGACTTGTGCAATCGGAAGCCTCTTGTTGTGCGATCGATTGCGTACTAGGATTCCAAGTGACGGTGACCCCGAAGGCGGTGAGGAAAGATGAGTATCTTCACGAGTTTCTTCATGATTCTCAACCTTAGTCCGAGTTGACATGGTTATGACCCGTTTGTTAGGTCGACGTGCTCTTGAGGGTGAGATTTCGTCCGTTCTGGTAAACTGATGGTGATTTTGCTTTCAACCATCTTTTCTTGCTAAAAAATTTCTCTTGCTTGTGTGAAGATGTCCTTTTATATCGTCGCCACATACGGCGCTAACTGTTGGACCGGGTCTAGCACAAATAGTTATAGAATCCAAGGTTCCTGATAAAAGAGTGGGAGAGAATGGGCAAGGACACTTGTAGCATGGATTAGAGCAAGAGTAGTTAACTTTGACGAATAGAGATGATTGTCCAATAGGGTGTTCTTATTAGCTTGATGTTTGTCAAAAATCCGATCCCCTTTTCAAAGGATGTGCCCCTCTATATATAGGTCATAGAGGCGGTTAAATGGTAGAGAAAATAAAAGAATATTTACAATTATATTGATAAGATCGAATATGTAAGATTCACGCTAGATTTATGGAACTTTTCCATGTCGGAATAGGAAAATTTCTATTTCTTTGTTTTGCTGACGTGTCATCCAACTTCTCTTCAAGTTCGAAGAATTTTCTGAGACAAGACTTTGCCAAGTTTATGATGATATCCGAGTTGAGGCCTTGATGCTTGCAGCTAGTTTGTTTCTTAGTATTTGACCCGTTGTTTCCCATGGACCAAAGTAGGATCTCGGATCCACCTCCAATAATCACCTAAGAAAAAGATCAAAACTTAATTTGGAAACTAATTTCGTATATATAGAATTTTTTTTTGTGATTTACTAAACTTAAAAATTTATAATTGTGGCTATTGTTGTTAAAGGTTAAATATACTAATATTTTACATAATGTATACTTTTAGATGAATGATATCCTAAAACTTAATATAATAAATTAGTTATTGTCTCGTGCGATTGCATGAGAATAGATTTTCATGTATTTTTGTGTATATGTAGTTGTTTATATTTATTTGAAGTATATTTTATTTATTTATTTATAATATGTGTTGATTTATATATTTGAATGCATCGACAAATTTATATTGTACATATATTAATCTTGAAATTTGATATGTGCTTTCATTTATATATGTGGTATAATCTAGAAATATTGATATTTGATATGTAGTTTCACTGAATTCATAGTATATATATTTATATTATAAAAGTTTAATTATAATGATAATTTGTGTTGTATTTCAATTCTATTTTTTGAGATAGATGTTAATTACTCTTTTTATGCATTATATAATATTTTGTCTCTAGTACTTATATAAAAGTTAGAAGACTTACTAAAAATACTCCTTTTGAAATACCCTTTTTCAAAATATACTCCCTAATGACTATTTCTCTCTCCCAATTTTCAAAGAAAATGGTAGGTTTTGAAAAGGGTATATACCAATAGGGTTATTTTTGAAAATCCCCCAAAAAGTTAATAGTATCTATAAAACCAATAGCATCTCAAAAAATTTTATATAGAATTTAGGTTTTGCAACATTATGATTTTTGTATATAATTTTTTTTGATTTGTGTTAATTATTTTTTTAGACTCTTTATCTTTCAGATTTTTAGGCTCGTATTCATCTACATCTTTTAATCCGCGTTCATTTAAGGTTATTAGGGGGATTTTTTTAATTTAAAATTTCTTTTAATTTAAAAAATTTTCATTTGTTATAAATTTATAATATTTAGCAAACATGAAATAACATTATCTAAAATATTCAATATTATTAAAAAGTTTTTATTTTAGAATAACTTAAATTAATTTTAGATATTTTTTGATTAATAACATTTATTAAGAATTCTTTCTATTTTATTAATATATATTACATTAACTTTTTCAATTATAAGATTGATTTGAATATGGATATCCAATTCATTATAGTCGATAATTATTGTCTTCAAATATTATCAATGTATATGTTAGATATTTAAGGTATATTAATGTCTCGTACAATTAAAAGTTTGTTTCTAAATCATTTAGCAAATAATATTTTAAAATTTAAATAAAGATAAGTAATATTTTACTATATATATATATATATATATTTGTTTTTAAACTTTATATTGTAGTTATAGATATTTTATAGGGAGATATGGAATATATTTTTTCCAATAAAAGTTGTATATATATTGAATATATAAAAAAGTTTATTAAATATTTATTTTTTAGATTATGAAGTATATAAATTTTGTATATAAATTTTTTTTATTCATGTCATTAAATTTTAAAATAATGTTCTTTTAATTTCTTAGACCCGTATTCATTTAAGATTTTTACTTGCGGTCACTTAGAATTTTAAATATAAAGTTTGTTCATTTTAATAAATTTATAATGTCTAGTAAACATGAAATTAAATGATTGATTTAAAAATATAAATATTCAATTAATTATATGCGATAGTTATACCTTTCAAATATTATCAATGAATACATTAGAAATTCAAGGTATGTTTGTTTCTAAATCAGTAAGAAAACAAAATTTTAAAATTTAAATAAAGATAGTTAATACTTGACATATATATATATATATATATATATATTATTTTTTTAAAGCATAAATTCTCATTATATAATGTATAGAAAAATATCAAATATATATACTTATATAAAAGTTAAAAGTATCTATAAAATCAATAATATCTCAAAATAAATTTATATAGAATATAAGTTTTGCAACATTATGATTTTTGTATATAAATTCTTTTTGATTTCTATCATTTAAGATTTAAGACTCATTATCTTTTACATTTTTAAACTCGTATTCATTTAAATTTTCACACCCGCGTTCATTTGAGGTTTTAAATTTAAAATCTTTTCATTTATAGATTTATAATACTTAGTAAACATGAAATAACATTATCTAAAATATTCATAATTATTAAAAAGTTTTTATTTCAGAATAACTTAAATCAGTTATAGATATTTTTGACAATCTCTAAAATATTCAAATTTATTAGATAAATTTGAATATTTAAGATTAATTCATTTATTTTAGACATTTTTAGTAATTCCTCTATTTTTTATTGGATAGTGAAGTTTAAAATATTCTAAACTCAAAATGAATAATAAAGAAATAGTATGTTCGTTGCAGGTAAGTAAATGTATAAGGAAAATAGTGTACAACTCAAAAGAAAAAAGAAAAAAAATAGGATATTCAAATCATATTTTTATGGATTGATTAAAATCGAATATTCAAATTTAAATTTTTTTTCTTTTCTATTTTCATATTAGTTATCAAATAAATAAGAATATATTCTTACATTTATAGTATATTTGCTTGTATTCAATTTTAAAATATTCCAGAAATTTGAAAAAAATAATTGAATTGTATAGATATTAGAGATTTATACTTTCTAGAAACGATAGTCTATATATAGTAATTATATATTAATTAGTTAATAATTTCTGTATATAATAATTATATTTTATAAATGTAATAATATACAATTTGAAATATTAAACAAAATTATATAATTGTTATATATAATGTTTAAGAAATATATAACTATATTAAAGTAATATTAATTTTTTAAAATAAATTCTCAAATATTATGTAGGGTATACAATTATATAAAATTTCTCGATGATTTCTAGTCCTTTTTGAGGAACGCGCCTAGAAGAAATAAAGAATTAGACTTGAATCTTTAGAGACCGGCTTAGGTATTAGGAATCTATAGGCTGGATGCTACTTTTGAGGATGATAACATTGTGATCTCCAAAATGATAGAGCTTACATGTGGATTATGGCCCTAGCTTAAACAAGTTGCTCATTGGATGAGATATCCCCATTTTGTATGCAGTTCTTCCATCATAAGTCATTGCACTTGCTTGAGGCCAAACAAGATCTAAGTTTGGGGAGCTTATGTATGTGATTTTTGATGCTTTTTAGGACAATTCTTAGAATCATTTTCCACCCATATCATAGCATTTGCATCATTTTAGAGTCATTTTAGGTTCATTTTCATGTTTTGCTTTTGCATACTATACATTCTGCAAATGGAGTAGATTTAAGTGTTTTAAGGAGTATTTTTGAGCCAAATCGATGTAAGGAACGGATCAGGCAAACTTAGGAAGACTTGGATGAACAAAGGAGCAGAAAAGTCAGAGCTCAGAGCTCCCTCAAACCTCAGCCTCACACCATCAAGAGCAAGGATTGACTGAAGAACCCCACCTCGCACAGATACCTCGTGTGAAGGCTCGAAGGATGACACAAAAACCACACCTGTCTGAAGAAAGAGCCTACCTTGCGACCAAGCCTCGTTCTCTCACTTCGAGGACCGCCTCAAAATGACACTTGTTGACTATTTTGAGGCGGTTTGACTGAGAGATTAGGTTTATGCTCATTTAGGCTATAAATAGACCCTTGAGCCGCAAAACTCGGCATCAGATGTTCTCACCTTTTATGCAAAGTTTTTAGATTTTCTCTAAGTTTGTAGAACTCGAATCCAAATGATTGTTTGAAGTTAATTTGATTATCATTTTGTCTTCTATTTCCTGATCTTACCTTAGCTTTCAGATTATCGTTCTTTACTTTTTATGTTGGTTACTTCTTCGCCAAGGTTCAAGCTCTCACCCGCCATGAGAGAGTAGATCAACCCTGGGCAAGGAGGAAATGAGGTAGATCGATGTGAATCTTTGTAGATCTAGGTTGCTTCTGGTTAGATTAGACATAGATCTTACTAGATCTAGTGGTCTTAATGCTGATTTCATTCTGGCCACTTGAACTCGGATCAGTTTCTCCGCGGCGGACTAGGGTTTGCCGAGGTGCTGATCTTAGCTAGATCTAGAATATTCTTCATTTGGGGCAAAAGATTGGATTCCTTATGGGATTACTAGCTTTTGAAGGGTCCAATCTTTATGCTCACCCGATCTAATTTCCACTACTAGGGTAGGTTTAGAGTTTCTTCGGGTGAAGGTTCATAATCGCGAGAGCAACTTGATCGAACCACGATTCCTTTGCTATGGGTCAATTCCCGATTGGGTTGTTAAGAAACTGATTTTCTCCATAGCTTCACATCGATTGACGACCTCATTCCACCTTGCCCATCTACTTAATTGCATATTTCTTATTCGGATCTCATTCTACTTTTTCATGCTTTTTTTTGTATTTCATTTTGTCTTATTATCCTTGCTATTTTGTCTTATTCTCATGCATAGGTTGGTAGATTGTGACAGAATTTTTACCCACCATTTGAGCTTGAACTAGATAGGTTGATTAATCCTATTTGCCTGTCATCATTCCGAATATTGGTTCGACACATACCCATCACTTACCACTCCATCATACCATAATGATTTGATAGAAAGAAACCGTAAAATCCTTCTATCAGAATACGATTCCAATAAATGTATATTTTTAAAACAAAACAATGTTGATACGCACTTGTGACTCGTGCTTGTGAGGCGATTTTGATAACTATTTTTCCGACATCTTCTCTTTTCACCATCTTCTTCCATCGTACTTCTAGCGTCTTCTTGATTGGATTTCGGCTTCTGTTTCCGCCTCCATGGCGGCCGTTTCACCTCTGTCAGTGAACGTTTCTTCTCATCCATCACTTTCCAGAATTTTTGGTGGTTATTTGTCAAATTCTTTGGTTCATCCACCTTCTCGATCTCCACGATCTAATTCTATTTTTTTCTGATGGATCTACTCATTGGAATGTTTCAAGGCTTTCTAGATCTCCAACTGTTTCTTGTGTGAATATTGTGAATAATTCTCATTCCGGTAATGTAATCGCTAATGAAGAGTCTTATTCTGGTTGTGTTATTAGTGATGGATCTACTCATACTGCCTCTACTGTCAATTCCGACTTCTCTCTACCTGTTCATGTGCTCCCTATGGATCCGATTAATCCTGTTCCTTTGAATATTCCCTCGATTTTATGGACTCATGTACCTGATGCTGCTCCTCAGATTCAGTCTATTGTGAAGCCTTCTTGGACTGATGTAGCCAAATCTTATGATTCAACAGTGCTGGATTTTGGAATTACTACTGCAATCTTTAATGGTATTCTCTCTACTACTTTACCTCCTAGTCTTCTTGTCAATTATATTCCTCTTTGGAGCAAGTTTGTTGTGGGTCACTTTATTGGTGAAGCTCCAAACATTGGTTCTGTCCATGCAAGTGTAAATAGAATTTGGAAAACTGGTAAGAAGGACCTAAAGATTGATGCTAATTTTGTGTGGCTTACTTCTAATATTTTTAGAATTGTTGATGCTCAAGATCGAAATTGTGTCTTACGTCGTCGTTTCTGGTATATTGATGACAAGCCAATGATTTTTTCGAATGGTCTCCTTCTACTGCCAATCAAACTCCTAAACTCATATATGTTCCTTTATGAGTGGATTTTAACGATGTTCCAAATCATCTCTTCTCTTTCAAGGGTCTCAGTTTCTTTGCAAGTCATGTTGGGAATCCTCTAAAGCTTCATCCATCCGCCTTGAATTGTCTTCATTTTGATGTTGCTCGAGTTTTGGTGGAAGTAAATCTGGAAAGACCCCTCCCTCGTATAATCAATCTTGCTGATGATTCCAATTCATCTTGCCAAATTCACATATCATATCCTTGGCTCCCTCCATATTGTACTTCTTGCTTAGAATGGTGCCATATCTCTGCTAAATGCAACATCATTGACGCTACTAAAGCTTCCTCTAGTGTTTTAGAAGGTTCCTTACATTTTGTACCTGATGTTCAAAACTTGGTGGTTACTGAAGAAATTTTTCCTACTTCAATCAGTAATCTGCCAATTCAACAAGTACCTTTGGAACCAGATGCTATCGCTTCATCTCCAATTGCATATTCTCAAAAACTTTCATGTTTAAGCGATTCAAATCTTGCTTCTACTCCAACGAGGTCGATTGTTGTTGTTGGTGTTGCTTCTTCTTCAGCCCCTATCAGTACTCAATTGGCTAAGCGTTCAATAGTAGAATCTGATGATGGTTCCAAGTCTCATGACTGGACCATCATCAGAAAATCAGGTCGTGTTTCTCCTTTACATTCTGGTGATATGGTTTCATTGTCTAAATCTGCTTCTAATGTTTTTGTGAATCAGCATTCTCTTTCCAGGTTTCAAATTCTTCTGAGCTTACCAGAAGAAAGCGAGATTATAGAATCAGGACCTGATCCCTCTTCGCTTCGCAAATCAATTGGCCAAAAGCAGAAGACTGAAAAGATGAAACAACTTGAAGGTTTAAGTCCTGCGCCGCGCCATTCTCTTCATAAGAAAGCTTTATTCAGAAGCAATGATGTCTTTCTTTAGTTGGAACCTGCAGGGTTTTAATAACTCTCGCAAACATTCAATTGTTAAAGATTTGATAAAGTGTGCTAAGCCTTTTTTTGGTTGTATTTTGGAGACAAGGATCTTGGAACAGAATTCTCTCCTTATCTTGGACTCTTGCTTTCCCTTTTGGAAAGTTTTTACGAACTATGACTGCCATCATCTTGGCCGGATCTGGTTCTGTTCTTCACTTGATGTTTCTGTTTCTTTGCTTGAGAAATCCTCTCAGCACATCACTTGTGAAATCACACTTCTTGCTTCTAGATGTACTTTCATTTTTTCAGCCATCTATGCTTCTAACTTTGCGATGGATATGTGTATGCTTTAGAGTGATTTATTGGAGATTAAGACTAAGTACTCTCTTCCCTGGATTCTTATAGGCGACTTCAATGTGATCTTTTGTAATACAGAGCACTCTAAATCTTCTGTGTACACTCCTTATCAGATGGATATACAATATTTTCAGGACTTCCTTCTGTCTTGTGACTTAATGGATATGCCCTATGTTGGACCTCTCTTCACTTGGACTAACAAGAGATCTAATGATCATATTGGAAAAAATTGGATCGGGCTCTGGTTAATGCTGCTTGGATGAGTGTTTTCCCTCACTCTTTTGCAGATTTTACCCCAGGTGGTATATCTGATCACGCTCGCTGCCTTATTCAACTTTCTTCTCAACAATCTATTAAGCGTAAGCCCTTGCACTATTTCAGTTTCTTGCATTGCATGAGCAGTTTTTACCTTTAATCCAACAGCACTGGGATCTCTCTCCTCCATTGTTTCATTCCAAGACTACTCTTTTTTCAGTTTCATGGCAAAATTAAATCTTTAAAGTCTGTTCTGCGTGATTTGAATAGAACCAGATTTGGAAATCTTCCTCATCGTACTCAACTTGCTTATGATGAGCTTTGCTCTGCTCAAGAAGCTGCTTTTTCTCACTCTGATATTGATTCATTTACTGCCATTTCTATAGCTTATTCTCGTTGGCATAATCTTGCTTCTATTGAAGAGCAGTTTTACAGGCAAATATCCAGAATGAGGTGGCTTCAAGATGGCGACAAAATTCATCTTTTTTCCACCGGGTCTCTCAAGCCAAGACTGCTTATAATACTATTCATCGACTTTCCACTGATTCTGGTATTATCCTCACCAATCCTGATGATATAAAGGCTCGAGTTGTCTCTTATTTTCAGACCTTTTTGGAGCAAGATCCTGGTATTGTTTCTTCTAACTCAGCA
Source organism: Lepidium aucheri (assembly GCA_900406435.1). NCBI lineage: Eukaryota > Viridiplantae > Streptophyta > Magnoliopsida > Brassicales > Brassicaceae > Lepidium > Lepidium aucheri. The sequence continues at coordinate 40,491 of OVBA01000079.1, read as the reverse complement.
AATTTGATTAATTTTCGCTGCCCTTCTACCTTAGTATCTTTCTTGCTGTCCCCATTACTTCAGTGGAAATACAACAAACGCTTTTCTCCTTGCATTCTAATAAGTCTTCTTGACCTGATGGCTTTCCAGTTGAGTTCTTTAATGCAGCTTGGAGCATTGTTGGCCGAGACTTCGTTGTTGCTGTTCAGTCCTTCTTTCGTTATGGCTTTCTTCCTTATGGTGTTAACGCTACAGCCTTAACCCTTGTCCCTAAGCATCCTGATGCATTGTCTATGAAAGACTATCGTTTTATTGTTTTTTTTTTTGCAATCTAATCTACAAGGTAATTTCAAAGATCCTTGCAAATAGGTTGAAACTAATTCTGTCCGAAGCTATTACTTTAAATCAAAGTGCTTTTGTTAAGGATAAATTTCTTCTTGAGATTGTATTATTAGCTATTGAATTAGTGAAAGACTATCACAAGACTTCAATCTCTGCACGCTATACTATTAAATTTTACATAGCTAAAGCATTTGTTACAGTTAATTGGAAGTTTATTGACTCTGTTCTTTGTATTATGGGCCTACCAGATCTATTTGTTAAATGGACCTATACATGTATCTGGACTGCATCCTTTTCTATATCTATCAATGGTGAACTTGAAGGTTTCTTTCATAGCTCTCATGGTATTAGTCAGGACTGCTCCCTCTCGCCTTACATCTATGTGATAGTAAACAATGTGCTGTTGAATATGCTTAATCATCCTGCATTGGATAACAGATTTGACTTTCATCCTCAATGTAAAAAAATTGGTCTCATCCATCTTAGCTTTGCTGATGATATATTGGTATTTTCGGATGGCTCTTCTCGGTCTTTAAGAGGTATTTTGGGAGTCATGTAGGAATTTGGCTGTATCTCTGGTTTACGAATTAATCCTTTTTTGTCTTCTATCTTTATAGCTGGCTCTGCATCTAATGATATCTTCTCTACTTCTCTTGATACTAGTATTATCATCGGTCAGCTTCTATTCGCTACCTTGGACTCCCTCTTACTACCAAATCAATGACTAGAATAGATTATCAACCTTTGCTTGATAGAATTCAAAAGAGATTATCTACTTGGGCTACCAAAACTCTCTCTTATGCAGGAAGATTGCAGCTTATTAAATTTGTTATCATGAGATTGAGAAACTTTTCTCGGCTTTTCTCTGGTCTGGTTCCCCTAATATCTCTTCTAAAGCAAAGGTGCAATGGTCAGAACTTTGTCCGCCCTTTGCTGAAGGTGGTTTGGGTCTTCGTTCTCTTAAGGTTGTATCTCGGGTGTTTGCTTTACATCTAATTTGGCGTATAATTTCATCTAAGAGATCGCTATGGATTGATTGGATTAAGCAATACCTTCTTCACAATGCTTTGTTTTGGGATGTCAAACCTTGTTCTAAGGGGTCTTTAATCTGGCGGAAGTTACTGAAGCTTCGATCTGAGGCTTATCAATTCATCAAGGTCCAAGTGCAATCTTGTCTTAATTCATTTTTCTGGTTTGAAAATTGGTGTGGTCTAGGGAAGCTTATGGACATAACTGGAGATTCTGGTACTCATTACTTTGGCCTTTCTAGATCAGCTAGAGTTGCTGATTTTCTCTCTTCCTCGGCTTGGTTTAATCGAGTTGGTGGTTTCCCTCGTTTCCAGCATATCATTCCTGTTATTGCTGCATCAATACCCTCATCTCCTTGTTCAGACCCTGATATTGTTCTTTGGAAGCACTCTTCTTCCACATTTAATCCTAAATTCTCTTCAGCTGCTACTTGGAATCCTATTCGAGCACAGGGAGTTAGAGTTGATTGGCATAAACTCGTCTGGTTTAATCAGGGTGTTCCTCGTTATGCTTTTATCTCTTGGTTAGCGATAAGAGATAGACTATCTACCGAGTATCGGATGCAGGATTGGGGTTTAACGCAGAGTTGTGTATTGTGTGGTGCACCAAATGAATCTTGGAACCATCTTTTTTTTCTTGCCCCTAAAGCTTTGCTGTTTGGTCCAATTTGTGTGGCTTGTTGCTTGGTGATTCTTTATCTATTGATTGGTACTTTACCATTTCAGATCTCCTTAGCTCAAGATGCAACAGATTTGATCAGGTTCTAGTGAAGTTAGTTTTTCAAGTCACTGTTCTACCATATTTGGAGAGAGAGGAACTCACGGATTCATGGTAAACCTTGCTCTCCTGTTTCCATGACTACTAATTAGATTGACAAGGCTATTCGTAATATAATATCTTCTCATAGGCTCTATGGACTTCTCCAAAGATGGTTCGGAATGAAAATGTCTTAATTCTTTATTCTTTTGGTAGTAATCTGTATCTCTTTTATGTCCTATCGTATATAGCTTATGAAAACTTTTGATGATTAATAAAGTCTCACATTTCATCAAAAAAAAGGTAATTATTTGTTGTTTACATATATTTTTTTATCACGCGACAATTCTGATTCCAATAGAAACAAAATTTGACTTAGTTAAACGTAATAATATATAGGAATATCAAAATAATAGAAGAATATGCTTGTATATATTCTTACAACAAAACTGAAAAAATATATAGCTAAAATATTCAAATTCAAAATTGTAAATAATTTTTTTATGTAGTGTGAAGAAATCAAATAGACAGATTCATCAACACACAACGACACAAATAATCACTTTTCTTAAAGCTAAAATTTAACTAACAAAAGTTTCAAGATCAATTGAAAAGTGCTAACGATTTAAAAATAGAAGAAATTTCTTATAAAAGATTTAAGATTTGTTGTTGACTTGACATCCAATTTCATTTTCTTTGACTCTTTATATTGGTAACCAGTCTCACTCACTAACTTTTCTTTTAAAAAGTTTTCTTACACCAGGTTACTAGACGAAGAAGAACTCGAAATTGCAAAAGAACAAATTGAGGATGAAGATTAGATAAAAGATTGGATTGGCTCAAATATTGATTGCATGTGAATACCTAAAATTTACAAATTTCATCGACTATCCAATCCAACGAACTATCACAAGAATCGGATATGATTATGTATGTAGCGTATTAGAAGGGGATAGTGAGTATTTTCGACAATTGTATCATATGACTCCAGAATTGTTTCCGAAACTATGTGAGCTTCTTCGTACTATGGCGCATTTGAAAGATACAAAATATATATGTGTTGAAGAGATGGTTGGTACATTTCTAATCACCGTGGGCCAAATTTTGAGGTATTGTCAAACTAAAGACACCTTCAAAAGATCAAAATTCGCAACTAGTACGAATTTCCATAAAGTATTAAGGACAATTAATACAATTGCTCTGAGTTTCATGGTCAAACCCAACCTTGCAGTAGCTTCAAAATAAGAGAGAGCACAAGGTATTATTCGTATTTTAAGGTATATATATTTTATGTTGATTTTTTTTATTGTGTTCCAAAAATTTTACAAATATCTTATTTATTTCAGGATTATTTAAGAGCAATTGATGGTACACATAAACATGTTATGGTACCTAACCATGATGTTGCAACTTACAGAAATAGATTAGGAATAATTTCACAAAATGTATTGGTTGTTTGAAAAATTTTGATATGGAATTCATATACGTTCTCAGTGGATGAGAAGGTTCGGCTCATGACTCGAAAGTACTATATAACGCATTAACGAGAATGACTAGTAAATATGTGGTTCCAAATGGTAAATTTCTATGTTAAGTATGATAAGTACATGATTAATGTATCATTTTATAACCTAATCATTATATTTTTTTTAGGAAAATTTTATTTAGCTGACTGTGGATATGCAAACAGACCAAAATTTTTGGCTCCTTTTCAAGCTACAAAGTATCACCTTCAAGATTTTGTTGGCCAAAGCTGTGATCCAGAAACTCCACATGAGTTGTTCAATCATCGTCATGCATCACTAAAAAATGTGATTGAAATAATTTTTAGAGTTTTCAAGTCACGGTTACAGATATTTAAATCAGCTCCTCCATTTTCTTACAAAATGCAGATAAAAATAGTGTTAGTATGTGTAGTGTTACACAATTTTCTTCACGGACATTGCTGGTCAGATGAATTTCTAGTTGAAGAATATGTTGAAGTTAGCAATGTTGAAACCATGGACGACAACATGAGTTCTCAAAATGAAGAAATTCTGGAGACAAAAAATCAAGAAAGAGAATGTACTAATCTATGGAGAGAATCAATTGCTCAGCAAATATGGACTGATGCAACTTGTAGAACTAGTTTTGATAATTCGATTGTCTTTTTTAAGTAAAGATTCGAATAATGTTCTTAGCAACTATGACCTCTTAAATTGCTGTTTCTTTATTCTTGCATAATTGTGATTTCAAATATCCTTTTCAAGACTGGCATTCTTTTATTCATTCACAACTGAATTTTTTTTTGAGTAAATGAAGATGAGAGGCAAAAACATAGGCAAGCTTTGACCTTTAAGACTTGGTGTGAGATTAGTCTTAAAGAGAGCAATATGATCACTTAAAGATCCTCAAGAGATCTAGACTTCTTACGTAGATACTTTGGAACAAGTTTCATAAGTACCAAAAATTAAAACCAGAACCTGTAAAGAAGATTTCATGAAGAGAAGAATTCTGAGATCGTGCATAATTCTTCACTTTTTGCAAATTTTGAGATTACAGTGACATCATGACGTAGTTTGGGAAGGTGGATTCTTCCATCTAGTGACCAAGATCGTCACCGGATAGAAAAAATAATGTAGTGTAACGTCAAAGAGCTTGTTGTTTATGAAACTCTGTTTCCTGAATGAGAAGCTTTGTTCTTCGGAGGGATTAACTTCTTGATAGTATCCAGAAGAGAAAGAATGGTTTGAAAGTTTTCATTAATCAATTCAATATCTAAGGTTCATAAGGCATGATCTTGACTACTTGTAGAGATTTTCAGATAAAAAAAAAATAAAAGAAGATAACTCCAAATCTATGCAATATCAAGATATGCGCTGCATCACAAAACTGACACTGGTTCAAGCAATTATGCACCTGGAGCTAAGAAGATAGCTTATGGGCTTCACTGTTTACACACCAGAACAGCTCAATGCATTATCAATCGTAATGTCAAGTCACAAATATACTTCTTGTTGAAGCTTTAACTAAAACCGTTGACTTTAGTCTCTCCAAAGACATTGAATTTGGGCAAAAAGCAGTAAAGCTGTGAAAAGTAGTTTTGGGTATTTATACTTTGAATACTTTAGAAGAAGAAGAAGAAGAAGAAACATACATGTTGATATCGTATTTCATAATCATAATCACAGACATTGTTCTCTAAAGTACATTACGAAGAAGACTTATCTTTCATCATCAAAAAACGTAAATACTCTTTGAACCGTTTGTAGTAATATCTTCTTTTGATCTTACAAATATCTTGGAGTCTCAAGAATGAAAAAATGGAAGATAAAAGTAAGATCAAAATTGTTTCAGTGATCATTAGGAATTGACTTGATAATGTCAAAATCACCTGAAACCAGTAGAAAGATAACATCATTAATGGACATATAGATGAAGAACCGTACATGCAAGTAGTATAGTTAGTTTTATTATTCTTACCAGAATCAATTACGCTTAGACAAGACACACAAAGGTAATTTCCGATGTTTGATCCTTTGATTTTGTTCACTTAGAACCTTTATATACAACACCAGCTGTTAATTGAAGCTTCTGATGGTTTCTGCAATTGAAAATCAACGTGTCGGAGAGAAAGATTTTGTTATGGGAAGAGGATTGGAGCCAAAAACGATATTATTTTCTGAGTTTTGGAATATAAATCCATTCAAATCCATTAGTAAAAAGTTTCAAATCCATACAAAATCCATTCACCTGTAAGGGGAAGGGAAGCTCTCTAAGCAAGCTGTTTTCATGCGCCTATATAATTCTTTATAATCCATGGTTTTATAATCCCTTGAAATCCTATTTTCCATAACAGCCCCTAACACATCCACCAATCATGATCAAAATAATCACTCAAACCTTCTCTTTTGCACTTTCGAATCTTCTTCTTTTCTCTTTTGTTCTCTATCTTTGTTTGTTTAATGGTTTTAGAGGATTCGATTCTTCAGCAAAAAAAAAGAGAAATTTGATTCTCTTAAATAACCGCCATTAAAATATTTCTTAAAATATTTTACCAATAAGTTTATTCAAGTTGGAAACCATTTCTAACCATCGATTTCACTTCTCATCTCCATTTCCGGTGTTGTTATCTTCATCAACGTTGAGGCCTAAATCGCAGGTTAGTCTCCTCATTCCTTAGATGATTCCTCTGTTTCTTCCATGGTCGAGACTCTTATTTTCCTTCTTCATCTATTGTTTAGTTTTAACCATATATCGTTAATTTACCATGTAATTTTTCTTATTCTTCTATAGATGTTTATAATCTTTGATTCTTGGGTTTATAGTTTTTTTTGAGATACATTTTTGGTTTGTAAATACTTAATTATTGGTTTAGTATAGTTTAGTATTATGAGATGTATATAACACAAATGTACAGATTCATTTTTGAAATAACATAACAGAATTTCCATTTTATCTCTTTCTCTTCTCCAAAACTCTCTCTGCAACTAACTTTCCATCATGAACAGTAATATGGTATCAGAGCCATCACCGGTTTTCTTCTATTGATTCTTCTCTTAAGCTTATGTTTTCTTCAATTTTTACTCCGATGGTTCTAATCAAGCAAATTCCATGAAGATCGGCTCGATTAAGAGCTTCGACGAGTTCCACTTCCAACACTGCTTGTCGCGTTTGCCGATTGGAAGAGGCAGCTAATTCTCCACCCGACTCTCCTCTAGCAGCTATGAATTCGTCTTCTGGAGCCTCCAGGTTGCTTGCAATGCCAAATTCTTCCGATCCGACTCAGTCTCCATTCTTTATGCACAGTTCAGATCATCCAGGTTTGATGAAAGTCTCTAGTAAACTCGATGGTACTAACTATGACGATTGGAATGATGCAATGAGAATTGCACTTACTGATAAAAATAATCTAGGATTTTTAGATGGAAACTTATCTCGTCCTCAGAAATCGGAATCTCATTACAATATTTGGTCTCGTTGTGATAGTACGGTGAAAATCTTGGTTGTTGAACACTGTTTCTCCACAAATCTATCGTAGTATTCTTTGGTTGAACACTACTGCAGATATTTGGCATGATCTTCATGGTCGTTTTCATATGACTAATCTCCCACGTACCTACAATATTATGCAATCAATTCAAGATTTCCGTCAAGATTCTTTGTCTTTGTCTGACTATTATACTACTCTTAAGACTCTCTAGGACAACTTAGATAGTTCAGAAGAACCGCTTGAACCTTGCACTTGTGGAAAAGAAGCTCATATATTGTTAAGAACATAACGATCTCGTATTGTGAAGTTCTTGGCTGGTTTAAATGATTCTTATGCAGTTGTTCGGCGACAAATCATTATGAAGAAAGTTCTGCCTTCTTTGGTTGAGGTTTACAACATCCTTGACCAAGATGATAGCCAACGAGTATTCTCTAATACTGTTGCTCCTCCATCTATTTTTCAGTTTTCTGGACAGCAAGACAATATTGACATCAATTATGTGTAGTCTGGCAAGAACAAAGGTAGACCAATTTGCTCTTTTTGTAATAATGTTGGTCATATAGTTGACAAGTGTTACAAAAAGCATGGATATCCACCTGGTTATAATTCAAAGTCCAAGCAAAATTCAGGAAAAGCACAACCAGATAGTAAAACTGTTGCTATGGTACAATCTGATGTATCTCCAGCTCAATGTACTGATGTTGTTGGTAATCTCAGCAAAGATCAGATTCAGCAAGTTATTGCTGTCTTTAGTTCTCAACTTCAGAGTCAGTCTCTTTCTGATTCTCCTGAAGCCAGCAACTCAAAAGATTTGGTTGATCATTCTGGTATTCACTTCTCCTCCTCCACTTATAGTTTCATCGGTATTTTGAATGTCTCACATCACACTCTTTCTACTCGACCTTGGGTGCTTGATTCTGGAGCAACACATCATGTTACTCATGATCGAAGTTTGTTTAACTTTCTTGATACTTCTATTGTGAGTTTTGTAACTCTTCTAGCAGGTCCACGAGTTGCATTTACTGGAGTTGGCACCATTCACTTGAACAAACACATTACCCTTAACAATGTTTTGTTCATTCCTGAATTCCGATTGAATATCTTGAGCATTAGTGCTCTTTCTACTGATCTTGGTTCTCGAATTATCTTTGATCAGTCTTCTTGTGAAATCCAAGATCCTATCAGGGAATTGACGATTGGTCAAAGTAGAAGAGCTGACAATCTATATCTGCTTAAACAACCTGCTTCTCTGGTTGTCATTAATGTTGTGGTTGATACTAGTTTGTGGCACGCACATCTAGGACATCCTTCATACTCATGTATTGATGTTCTTTCAGATACTTTAGGATTTACTAGACATAAGAACAAAGGATCTTCTTACTGTCATATTTGTCATCTTTCCAAACAGAAGAAGTTGTCTTTTCCTTCTCATAACAATATTTGTAATGCCAACTTTGAGTTGTTACACATTGATACATGGGGACCGTTTTCTGTTGCTATTGTTGAAGGTTTTTAATATTTTTTAACCATTGTGGACGATCATTCACGAGCTACATGGGTATTTTTGCTTCGCACAAAAGATGAAGTACTCACTGTTTTTCCAGCGTTTGTCAAACAAGTTGAAAACAATACTCTGTCACTGTGAAATCTGTAAGATCGGATAATGCACCTGAGTTGAGGTTTCAGCAATTCTTTCAAGAACAAGGGATTGTATCTTTTAACTCTTGTCTAGAAAACCCTGAACAAAACTTGGTTGTAGAACGCAAACACCAGCATATTCTCAACGTGGCTCGAGCTCATTTAGTTCAGTCTCAAGTACCACTTTCTCTATGGGGTGATTGTATTTTAACGGCAATCTTTCTAATCAATCGAACACCTTCACAGCTGTTAGAGAACAAGACTCCATATGAGGTCTTAACAGGAAAGGTTCCTGATTACTCACAGCTTAAGGCTTTTGGATATCTATGTTATGGTTCTACATCATTATCTCATCACCATAAGTTTCAGCCATGTTCTCGTGCCTGTATCTTTATGGGTTATCCTTCGGGTTATAAAGGATACAAGCTATTAGATTTACAGAGTAATTCTGTCTTTATCTCCAGAACTGTGGTATTTCACGAGGACATATTTCCTATGGCCAAACCATTATCAACACCAGCAACTCTTGATCACAATGTTCCTATAGATCCTGAGTCCTCAGCTCCATCACTTAAAACTTCTCCATATTCTCCTCTTTCACCAGAAATTTCTTCAAAACGGGTAACCAAATTGCCTGCTTATTTAAATGATTATCATTGCTACTCTATTGACAGTTCTACTGCTCATCCCATTTCATCTTCCATTTCATGTTCTAAACTTTTTGCTCCTTATGCTTCATACATCAATAATATTACAAAAATTCCTATAGCATCCACTTATGCTGAGGCTCGGACTTCTGAATTCTGGTGTGATGCTGTCGACAAAGAAATTGATGCTATGGAATGCACTAATACTTGGGGCATCATTTTGTTACCTGCGGGTAAGAAACCAATATTGGTTGTCGCTGACTTTTTACATTGAAGTTTAATGCAGATGGTAGCTTGGAACGTCCTAAAGCACACCTTGTAGCTAAAGGCTACACTCAAAAAGATGGCTTAGACTATAAGGAAACCTTTTCCCCTGCTGCGAAAATGGGAACTATTAAGTTACTGTTGAAAGTCTCTGCTTCTAAACAATGGCGTCTCACTCAACTTGATATATCCAATGCGTTTTTAAATGGAGAGTTGGATGAAGAAATTTACATGCGCTTACCTAAAGGATATGCAGAGAGAAAAGGTATCACGCTTCCTCTTAACACAATTTGTAAGTGGAAACGCTCTATATACGGTCTTAAGCAAGCCTCACGCCAATGGTACAAGAAATTCTCTGATTCATTGTTGTCTATGGGCTTCCACAAAGGTCAGGCTGATCATACTTTGTTCGTTAAGTCTGAGGGAGCTGAATTTGTGATTGTGCTTGTTTATGTGGATGACATAATCATAGCAAGTACAAGTGTTATAGCTGCATCTACTCTCACTGCATCTTTACAGAAACAATTCAAACTGTGAGATCTTGGGACTTTGAAATACTTTTTGGGATTAGAAATTGCTCGCAACACTGAAGGTATATCTTTATGTCAGCGTAAATATGCATTGGAGCTTCTTAACTCAGCTGGTATGCTTGGCTGTAAATCTTCTTCTATTCCTATGATTCCTAATCTGAAACTGAACACAACAGATGGTGATCCTCTTCTGGATTGTGAGTTATACCGTAGACTTGTTGGACAGCTGATGTATTTGACTATTACCATACCTGATATTACTTTTGCGGTTAATAAACTTTGTCAGTATTCTTCTGCTCCACGCACTCCACATCTTACAGTAGTTTACAAAGTTTTACAGTACATTAAAGGTACAGTTGGCCAGGGACTTTTCTACTCAGCAAACTCAGATCTTTCTCTTAAAGCATTTGTTGATGCAGATTGGGCATCATGTGTGGATAGTAGGCGATCAACTACAGGTTTTACTATGTTTCTTGGGGACTCTTTGATCACTTGGAAAGCTAAGAAACAACCTACAGTTTCCAGATCCTTTGCTGAAGCAGAGTACAAAGCACTTGCTCTTGCCACTTGTGAGCTCATGTGGTTGCAAGGTTTGCTTTGTGACCTTCAGGTTTCTACTTCTGTGATTCCAGTTCTTTACTCGGATAGCACAGCTGCTATCTCTATTGCTACGAATCCAACATTCTATGAGCGGACAAAAGATATAGAAATTGATTGTCATATAGTTCGAGAATGTTTAGATAAGGGTCTTTTGAAGACATTACATGTTCAAACTGAAGATCAAGTGGTGGATATCATGACTAAACCATTCCCCATCAATTTTATCATCTTATATCCAAGATAAGCTTGATCAACATATACAGCTCATCTTGAGGGGGCCTATTGAGATACATTCTCGGTTTGTAAATACTTAATTATTGGTTTAGTATAGTTTAGTATTATGAGATGTATATAACACAAATGTAAAGATTCATTTTTGGAATAACAGAATTTCATTTTATCTCTTTCTCTTCTCCAAAACTTCCTCTGCAACTAACTTTCCTTCATGAACGGTAATAGTTTTCAAAAATTTTAGCGTTATATGATTTTAAGTCTGAAATTGTTCAATTTAAGTTTTTGTAAATAAGAAATTGATCAATTTCTGTTTGATTTTGGTCTTTAACACAAAATTTTGATTCTAAGGATTTTGATTATCTGTTTTTTATTGGGTTTTTTATTCCAAGCTTGAACTTGACTAATATTGTTATGAACATGTGTATCTCTCCAATTCTTATGAACACATGCATCTTTGTGATTGTAACTTGATTTTTATGGTTTGGTTCTTTCGGTTAGTATCGAATGTATTTAGAGATTATGACTCTCTGTTTTCTTTCAGTCTTTAACATGCAGTTCTAAAACATATGGTAGTATTCAGATTCACAGTTAAAGTCCAATCTTCGGCGATCGATACGGAAATTGATGGAATGTTTAAAGGCAGAACTTAATTTGTGTTCGCTGGTCATGGATTCCGAAGAAGACATGCTCGATGCTCACGATATAGAGTATAGAAGACATGCTTGATGCTACTGTTTTGGAAACGTTGATTGTTTTCTGGATTTTGAGTTTGGTTGGTAGCTTAAAGTCTGGTTTTTTTTCAGAAATCTGGCTACGGAAGATGATGAAGAGGGTAAGGGAAGATGATTACAGTAAATCCCTAAAGTTAAGAAATCCTGAAGTTTCTTCTAAACATTACTCTCTCTCTCTCTCTCTCTAAGATCGCCTTTTGTTCAAAGTATGTAGTTAGATGCAATAAAAATGTATTGAAAGTAAGTTAGATGTGTTTTGTTGTGCAATGTAGAAACGAACATCCTCGAACCATCAAGAGAGGATTAACTACTAGCGATACTGTGACGTATCTCAAAGTTCTAAAGGACATTTTTCAAGACAAAAAGGAGAAATATGAAACATTCATTGAGCTCATGATGGACTTTAAAGCTCAGAGGCATGTCTACTCCTCTTCTGTTCCCATTTAGTTTTCATCTGTCTTATTAGGTCATAATTAGGAATTCATGCATTTTGGACTTCACAGTGTATTCACGGTGTCTTGTTTTGGTTGCATAGTCGACACTGAAGGTGTCATCGAAAGAATTAAAGAATTTTTTAAAGGTTACATACAAGGACTTACTCTTAGGTTTTAATACTTGCCAAAAGGATATAGATTAACTCTTCTATTCGAGGAAGAGAAACCTAAGAATCTGTGGATTACAAGGTTTTCTCACCAAGATTAAGGCATGTATGTGGTGTGGTAAATGACATACGTTGTTAATGTTGATTTTTTATCGCTTTTGGTTTACTGGAGTTTCTACTTTTGCAGGCTGATATGCTTGTTTGTCTTTTAACGTTTGAAGATACGATTAATTCATAAACTAAACTTACAATATTCATTTGATAAACATATTAAAAAAAGAAAACAATTTATACGCTTATAAGAGAAACAAAGACAAAATCCATGGATAAATCAGTCCAAGGAGCATGAGGAATAGGCAAAGGAGTGTATAAACCATGTGATTGAACTTTAGACTTTGAATTTTGGCAACTAATGCATTATTCACACACACGTTCAACATCTTTCTCATCTTAGGCCAATAGAAATGTTCATGCAAAGTAGCTAGATTCTTGTCTTGCCCAAAATAACCCATGAGCCCACCATAATGTGTTTCTCTAACTAAGAGTTCTCATAGATCCTTTTGGAATACACAAACGGATTTCTTTATACAAGAACCCATCAAGCAAATAAAATTTTCCAACACCAGATTCAGCACAAGCAGCAAACGTATCACAAAATTCTGGGTCAAGAGAATACAATTCCTTAAGATGTTCAAACCCAAGAATCTTTGCTTCCATAGTAGTTAAGAGAACATACCTTTTAGATAGTGCATCAGCAACTATGTTTTCTTTACCTTTCTTGTATTGTATGGTGTATGGAAAAGATTTTATGAACTCGATCCACTCATATACTTGTGTTTGAATTTATGGAAACCGTAATGTTATGAAGATGTTTACTGTAATGGGGTCTCTTCTAAAAAAACTCTTTATGAAGTTGCCTAATATAGTGATGTTGTGATTACAATGTTACTTTATCATCTCATGTTAGTTATTTGGGAATAATATGGAGATTGTCTTGGTAATTGCATATTAGATCCATTATACGAAAATAACTAGTATATGAGATAGTGTTGTTGTTTACCTTCTGATACTGGGTATGCATTAGATGGTTGAAACTTGAAAGAATGTGTATCAAAAATATGTTCTCTTGGTTCGATGTATTTCATGAAGAAAAAAAGTTTTGTGCTCTCTTAGCTAAATGTCTTTTATAAAGAGAAAACAGTTGTCATTTATGTAATTGATGGATGTGTACATAGGAACAAATGGGTTGCTTCTTGGAGAAAATACTATAAGACCTGCTTTGTTAATAGATTCATCCATTATTGATCCATAAACAACTCGAAAAGTCTCGCTTTCTATTTCAGATTGTAGTTTGAAATAAAAGAGAGGTAAAACATAGATAACAATAGAATGGAAGTTTGTTTCTTTCAAATTAACGATGAATACAGCTTTTAGTGGTAGTTAATAAACAACGTTTAAACTATTTGATAACAGTTTCCCTCATGTTAGCCCTCTTCAATGATTATGTATGTTGTCTTGTTGAGCATTTATTCTTTCAATATTCCAATCTTTAAAGTATTTTGTTTGTGTTTACATGAAATAGGATCCTTTTCAGGATCTTTTTAATATCCTTGCGGAAAAGTTGTTTTGTTTCATGCAAAAAGTTTCAAAAATTTCAAGCATCTATGATGCAGAAAATTGGGAAAAGCCTGTCATGTTGGATGCTCTCGTCTCTGGAGGCGTTCGTGCTGCAGAAGCTTTTACACTTACTTTCATGGTATTATTTCGACCCTCTTATCATCTCCATTAGTACCACATGCTTTGTAGATGCTCAACGAGCATTGCTGGTAACTCTCTATAACATATAATTTGGTACTTAACCTTTGAAAGCACAATGATAGTTGCATATTTTATAGGTTGGAGGTCTCCAAGATTCATACTTAGCTGCTAAACAATTATTTTAGTCAATGAGTAAAAGTAAAACTTCCATCTATTGTGGTGGTTTAGGAAATGGAACTGTAAGCTCACTGCTATACCTTGTTTTAGTAATTTTGTATATTACAGTCTCTCTTATTTTGATCTTTAGTTAATTTGTCTATATAATTGGTAAAGATGAATATTCTTTACGTAAACAATGAAACTCCTCTGCATCCATTACATGACATGTTTGTTTTCAAATTTAGGCTGCAAAGATTTGTAACAACTTGGCAATGATTGTGAGTACGCTTGGCACTTTAGAAGCTTTAGCTCGTGGTCACTCTCTTGGTTTATCTGCCAGCATGTTAACACAAGTGTTAAACACATCTAGTGGCAGATGTTGGAGTAGGCATGTAAATGAAATTGGCCTCTTTAACTTTATAGTTACCTTCTAATTGAGCATATATTCCAAACTCTTAACATCATGATATATTTAAAACCACAACGACTCATACAGTCCAGTTCAAGGAGTGATGAAAGGTGTGCCCTCTTCAAGGGATTATAATGGCGGTTTTGCTCCAAACTCATGGTCAATTTTTTAACGAGTGTCTACATCGCCAATATTCTAAAGCACATTTATTTTGTTAGACAAGTCTTTCATGTATATTGTCTAAAATGCCGGCGAAAGACCTAAACCTTGTAGCAGCCTCAGCTGAAGAAGTTGAACACAAAAGCCCATTAATATCCAAAGAACAATTGTGAGTAGTTCAATAGTCTTTTATATTCTATAAGTGTTTTCCTTGAAAGAATAAATTGTTGTGAACAAAGAAGGTCTGTTATTGAAACTTATTTTCAAATAACTTATATGGAAGCAATGCACACATATCATCAAGTTGGAGGTTTTGTTTTTGCAGTTATAAGAAGATCTATGGGGATGGGCATGAAACAGAGGACTTCTTGTGTGTTTTTAGACACTTGTACAATGGAAAAGATGAAGTCTGAATGCAATCTTTACAAATGACCCTGATAATATAAGCATCAGAACATCATATTATCTAATTTATAGTTGAAAACAAATTTAACAGTGATATGCAGATCTGATATGCATCATATTTGCTTGAATTTTTTTTCATGTTTTGACCATTTTCTAATCAGTTAGGACTCACATTTATTCATATTTGTTTGGGTTTGTTTTGATTTTGTAGTTTAGGGTTTTAGATAGATCGTGTTGCATATTTTAGTGTTTTGGGTCATTTTATGTGATTTAGGAGCTTAACTTGGAAGGAGGGAGCTTATGGGATGAAACAATCATGCTTTGGGGTTGGAAATGACCAAGAAGTATGAAGAATGGAAGCTTTGGTTCAATCGTGGAGAGCTACCCGAGGCTCCTACCTGATGCCCTTAAAGATGGTGATCAATGAAGACCTTCATGTGTAGGCCTGGGCATTTCAGATTTTGGTTCGGGTTTGGTTTGGGTCTTTTCGGGTTTGGGTTTTTGGGTATAGTAATTTTGGATCCATTTGGGTACTTCTACTTTTCGTATTTGGTTTGGTTCGAGCATAGATCAGGTTCAGGTATTTATATATAAAATTTTAAAAATAGTAAAAATTTAATAGAAATAAGTCTAAAAAACCTAAATTTAACAAAAGTTAATCGGGTACCCATTCAGTTCTTGATTTTTGTTTTGGTTTGGGGTCAGGTTTGTTTTTTTGGATACATAATTTTATGACCCATTCGGGTATTTGTTGGGTTTGGGTTTGGTTCTTTTTTCGGGTCGGTTTCGGTTCGGGCTTCTGATATCGGGTTTTATGCCCAGTTTTATTCCTTTGCATGGAATTGGCTGAAATTTGGATACAGAATATCCACAAGAGTCAGATTTTATTTGGTGGTGGTTTGAAGGCTTTGGACAAGTGGTTAGAAAGTTACAACGAATTTACTCAACATATATCATTCTATCGTGACTAGCCTTGCGACCAAGCTACCCAACGATTAGCGAACCAGCAGAATGAATCTCTCGACCAGCCTCTTGACCTGCTGTCCGACATCCTACTTGAGCACCTGCTTTGGCACTTGGCTAATTCTTAATGGTTTGACCCAGTTTGTCCCAGGTCAACAGGGATCCATTTATTTTGGGCTTTTGGACTTGTTATCCTATTTTTAAGACTATAAATACTAGAGTATGAAGGGAAACAAAAGAATAACTCACCTCTTCTTCTCATTTTTGATTTAGACTTAGTTTTTAGAGAGTTTTTAGTCTGTTCTTGAATAAGAAAGAGAACTGTTGGAGCCCAAGGCGAAGATGATCTTAGGATCATCTTACCCATGTATTGAGTTTTCTTATTGCTTTCTCTTCTCAAATTTCATTATGTTTATGCTTTTAAGTATTTTATTTTACTTGTTTGTTCTTCATTTTGGAATATTTGAGTAGTGATCGTTAGGTTGATGGTTATGTAGATCTATGAGTTTGTTTGGTTGCATCTTGTGTATATGTTGCTAGATCTATTGATTCCTTCAATTAGAGTGTGTTTAATGCTAGATTTGAGTTGGCCATTCAAAGATAGAAACTAGGAATTTCATCGCCCGAGAGGTGTTCGATGAAATTCTCGAGAGACTCTTTTGTGGGCTTTTCTTCCATAGCCTTCGATAGATTGATGCTTTGGGGGTTACTGGTCTTTGTGAGGTTGTTTATAATGCTTATTAATCAATTGCCTTGTAAATGAGAGTTTAGCAAATTTTCTTGATTAGTATAGAGGCTAATTCCATGGGAATGGGTTAGTCTAGTTGATATGTGACTCATGTTCTAGGGTGATTCTTAATTAGACTTATTGCATCTTGATTTGATTGTCTATCTCATTAATTAATTTCCTATCCATTTTTCTAATGCTTGCTTATCCTTTGTTCTTGTTTAGGTTGTTAGTCTTTATTGTGCTTTTGTGTTTAGTTGGTTTCTTTGCTTTGTTATTAGTAGTCTTTTAGTTTAAACCCCCTTTTGATTGCCATAGCTTAGAGCAAATTTCTCATAGTCTTAATGTGTTGATTACAGATTCTCTTGGGTTCGAACCTCAAGTTCTTAACAATGACGAGTTTGTTTAAGCGTTTGTTCATTATAAATGTAATTGATTGTTTTTGTGTATGCAAATGCTTAACATCAAGATCATTTGCCTTCTGATCTCGGTTCCTTCCATCACTCCTCGAGCCTCAGTTCCACTTTTATCGCTAGCATTAAATCCTCGCCACATTTTTAGCATGACTACATTTCAGAACCTAAAACACAGTATCAAAAGATCACATAAATTTCAAACGGGTTTCAGCAATCCAGTTTTACCTGCCATGAAAAACGAAGAAGGTATTGATGTTGATGATGCGTTTTATATGAGGAAATGCATGAAATTGCGAAGAGAGTAGTTGATTGTAGCGAGTCCTAATCCAATGGTAGGTTGTGTCATAGTGAAAGATGGTGAAATTGTTGGCAAAAGGCTTCATCCAAAAGTTGTTTAACCTAATGATGAGGTTTCAATCTCGTTACTTTGTAGGTTTCCTTGATGGGTTTCTGAAAATGAGAAAACTTTCATTCTTTGGCTGGAGATATGATAGATTATATTCTGGTTTTCATTAATTTAGAATTGGAGGCTTAGTTGATTTTGAGTTTGAATCTGATAACAGGTTTTTATCACCCTCAAAAATCTGATAACAGGTTTTTGAAATTGAGAGCATAATAGAAAAGATGAAAGCAAGATGAACAAACTTAATTAAAGGAGGAAATACTAAAACTCAATTAATCATAGAGAAATGGGTTATCGGTCTAATTCAACCCGAAAACTTTCATATAACTATGAATATACCTAAACATTGAAGCACATGTTAATTGCATACAAAGTTCAAATTAAAATTCTAATTCCACACAAATTATCACACATAGTATCAGAAACACCCAAAATTTATCTCTCTTCTTAATTGCACACAAAATTAAAGTGTCAAATTCTACCCGATTTTAAATTTTGAATTTTATGAAAACAAATATTAATATTGAATTCAAACCCGATCTATAGCCGAAATGAACCTGATCCAGAAATTTAAAATACTTGAATGTGTCTTAAATCAATGGAGTTGAAATCTCGAAAAAACTCGACCCGAAAATAGCTCTATTGACGAAAAACTATTTTGATCCTTTGGGTTTTCATGTTATATATGTTAGTTCAGGGGAAATTAAATTTTTAATATTAATTCTAAGTGCAATTAAGAAGTGGAGCAAACTTTGGGTGTTTCTGGTACTATATGTGATAGTTCAGGTAGAATTAGAGTTTTGATTTTACTTTTGTGTGCAATTAACAAGAGCCTTAAAGTATATGTACACATATAACTAAAAGTATATGTACACTTATAGTTATATGAAAGTTTTGAGGTGGAATTAGACCAATTATCCTAAAGAAATCAAATATACATATAAGAAAAGAGAGAAAACAACTTTTGGTTATTGCCAAATCTGGAATAAAAACGTGATCAGTGTTTTTTTTGGAGGCGAAATTCTATTTATAGCCCAATACATAAAACCATAGAAAAGTCAATACGGGGAAAAAGTCAACAAAATCAAAATATGACAAGCCAACTTGCATCCGCGATGGCAAGCTAAGGGTGCGAGTTGTGTTGTTTTGTGCGTCTAAGTACAACTCGCGTTGGTCTAAAGAGTCAGAGGGGCGAGTCCAACTTCTTTATTCTGAAATCCTCTCTACTCGCTGGCCAACCTCGATCTGCACATTTGAGTTGTCTTCAATGTTATTATGGGAGTGTCAACTCGCTTTAGGAGGTCGAGTCCATGGTCAGAGCTTGTCTTGATTCCGTTCTTTGCTACTCCAAAGTACCTAAAATAACTCAAAATGCAGTGTGCATGCAATGTATACGCAATGTATGCAATATAAACCTAACATGACTCTAAAGTGATGGGAATGCTATAAATATGAATGAAAATTATGCTAAATGATGCTTCTAAATGAACTAAAATGCAGACATATCAACTCCCTCCAAACTTAGTTCTTAATTGCCCTCAAACAAGTGCATCGAACTAAGAAGGAAAAGAGGTTGAAATGCTTGGAACTCAGAGCCAAATTTGCTTATTAGAATGCTACAATAAATTTCCTTGAAATCAGTTCTAAGATTTAATCAAGCATCCTTACTCAGAAACTATAGCCATGATAATCACAAACCCGAATAAATCTAGCCTTAACTACTAATGTATTCAAATCTGATTATCCTTCTAACATTCATTAAAAACAGAACCATGAATCATGTTTAAGCATCACTAGAGAGTTCATTTGGCTAATGGTTAGGTCTAAGAGATTAGAATGATCAATTTAAGTAACTGGTCAATCAATGTATAACGGGATCAGTCAAAATGGACCGAACTTTATTATAATGCTAAAGGTGAGAACCAATAGGCTCATACAAAACCACGACTTTATCTACCCAGTTTACCTTTGATCGCTCTCAACCTAGCCAATCTAAACCCATAAATGACCATGTTCTACCCATAAAAATGTATGAGAGTTTCTTCTTTTTTGCCTAAAGAATCATCAACTCTTACTTTTCCATTTCTAGTCTAAAGAGAGGAGTTTATGCACTTCTTCTAGCGGTTTTGGGCTTTTTCACTTTACACTTTGGTTCTATTTCATTCTTAATTCATAAGACATTCTAGACTTTTAGTCTACTTTCCCTTTTTTTGCTTAGAACCCTTTTCTTATTTGTCTCCCAAAAATCTTTACTAGAGCTTATTCACTTATACTTTCTTCCATTTCTCTCCCTTGACTCTTTCACTTAGACCTTTTCCTTTTCCAAATTTATTCATTTTTCTACTTGAACACAAGCATATCCACACCCAACTGAAACGAAACCAATCACCTAGTCCTAGTCTAATCCAAAAATCATATACCAAAAACTACATAAAGCCATGGTTTAGTCGGTTATCACCTAACACTTTATGTCAACCTAGACCAGAAACAGGCCTCACAATCACAAACAAGCATAATATGGCTCGAAAGAAGGCAATGTGCAGCATGGTGGGATTCTACTTGTACTAACAAGATAGCAATCATGAAGGAATAACATGAACCAAGTATTCTAGCTATTAACAAAATCTAAATTGATGAAAAGACAAGCTACTTAACAATCATGTTTAGGTTACCGCTTAGCAAGGATAACCATAAAATCACAGCAGTTTCGATTAAAACATGAGATGCATTCAGATAATTCCAAACATGGATCAGTTTTCGTCTTCAGAGCATGAGTGAATGCAGCAAACAACTAACAACGATGGCAGTGATTCTACCAAGTCTAACTAGCAAGTCAATTGGCAGCAGAGTCCTAATTTCCATTGCAAATCTGGACTCAATCTTAAATGGAACGCGGCTACATGAACACACTTTTTTGTAGAAATTATTTTCGAAATGTTTCAAATTTGTATGTTTTTTATGCCTTAAAAGTCATGCTAGGCAATGAAGTATGCTAAAATGAAAATATTAATGGATTTTTACACTATGTATGCAATGCATGGAAAACAAACTAAGAACGAAAAACATAGTCAATATCATCTAGAACCCTCCCCCAAACTTAAACCACACAATCCCTTGAGAGGATAGAAGCTTGAAGATGAATTCCATACCAGCTGTAAAGTATCAGATGCAAATGTGGAAGTAGTTTGGTACTGGGGAGCTGTACTCACTCTAAAATAGATGAGTCTAGTTGGGGAGTTTGAGCAGGTACATACGTGAGTGTTATACTCGGCCTCTGTCTAATGAGTTCAAGGTGCGAGTCATGCTACTTCTGCCAAGAAATGGCCTGCTCGACCTATGTGACTCATGGGGGGCTCCTCCTTATCATCTAAACACATAATAACACAAGGAAAAACGAACAAAAAGGGCAAGCAATATAACAAGAATACCATGGGATTACCTCCCAAGTGTACTTGTTTTAAATTACTAAGCTTGACTTTTCTCTCCCGTCAGAGTTGGGGAGGATCATCGAGAAGAGCTAAGGACTTCTTGGGAACGTTCTCATCAGCTAAATAAGGCTTCACTCTCTGCCAGTTTACTGTGAAGTATTCTCCACTTTTGTTGATCAATCTGATTGCACCAAATGGCAGAACCTCTTGAACTAGTAATAGGCTAGACCATCTAGACTTTAGCTTCCCTCAAAACAACTTGAGCCTTGAAATTGTATAGAAGAACCTCATCACCAACCAAAATCTTCTTTGGTGCTATCTTTTTGTCATGCACTGCTTTAGTTCTCTCCTTGTAAATCTTTGAGCTCTCATAAGCATCAAGTCTGATCTCTTCAAGTTCATGCAAGTCAATGAGTCTTCTCTCTTGGATTGTTTTTAAATCAAAGTTCAGGAACTCTGTTGCCCATATTGCTTTATACTCAATCTCAACCGGAAGGTGACATACTTTACCATAAAGCAGCTGAAATGGTGTCCTTCATATTGGCATTTTGTGAGCAGTTTGATATGCATGCAATGCATTATCAAGTCTTGCTAACCAATCTCGCTTGGATGCATTGACTACTCATATGTGTATGGCCTTTATATGCTTGTTGGAGACTTCCACTTGGGCACTAGTCTGGGGATGGTAAGGAGCTACAACCTTGTGTCTAACTCCATATTTCTTCAATAAACTCTCAAAAGCTTTGATTATGAATTGAGACCCACCATTGCTGATCACTACTCTTGGAACTCCAAACCTTGGAAAAATGATGGTTTTGAACAGCTTGATTACCACCTTAGCAGTGTTGGTAAGACAATCCACAACTTCAACCCACTTTGAAATATTTTCAACAACCACCAATATATAAGCATTACCTCCCGAAGGTGGGATGAATGGACCCATGAAATCAATCCCCTAATAGTCAAATATCTCAATGTGCAAGATCAAATTATGAGGCATCTCATTTCGCTTGCTAATATTTGCTGCTCGTTAGCACGAATCAGACTTGCAGATGTAGACTTGAGCATCCTTAAACATTGTTGTCACCACAATCCTGCTTGCAAAACCTTCTGAACCGTCTTAAATATGGATAAATACCCCCATATGCTGACCCATGGTAGTGTTCCAATACTCCCTGAACTTCATCTTCAGCTATGCATCTTCTAAACAAACCATCAGATGCTCTCTTGTACAAGTAAGGTTCATCAAAAAAGTAGTTGTTCATATCTCTCAATAACTTTTTTCTCTGGTATTTATCACTGTGACCTGCGAGGAGTGCATGTGAGTTGGATGGTGCCAGACGTTTTTCTACTGCTCTGATGGCCATAAGTTGTTCTTCAAGCATTGAATCATCTATAGGGATCTGATCATCTATAATCATCCTGGATAAATGCTCGACAACTCTATTATTGACCCATGGCTTATCGACAACTTCCATATCAAATTCTTGTAACAGCAGAGTCCATCTCAAGAGTAGCATAGTCTGTGTGGAAAATCACATTCGAACCAACCTAGTATGCCCTAAACTTCTCAAAGGCAAAGACTACTGCGAGTAACTCTTTTTTTGATGTTGCATACTTGGTTTGTGCATCATCTAGTGTTCTGCTTGCACAGTAAATCACATTCAACTTCTTATCCTTCCACAGACCCAAAACTGCTCCTACATCATAATCACTAGCATCACACATTATCTCAAAAGGTAGACTCCAATATGGAGCTTGGACAATAGGAGTTGACACTAATGCATCCTTGATCTTCAAAAATGCTTCTAAGCAATCAACATCAAACAAGAACTCTGTCTCCTTGCATAGTAAGCGTGTGAGTGGTCTAGCTATCTTGGAGAAATCCTTGATGAATCTCCTGTAAAAATCAGCATGTCCCAAGAAGCTCCTTACATCCTTGACCGTTATAAGAGGCTGCAACTGAATCATCACATCGATCTTGTCCTTGTCAACCTCAATACCCCTTTTTGAAATCTTGTGTCCCAAAACTATCCCTTCTCAAACTATGAAATGACACTTCTCCCAATTCAGCACCAAGTTTATCTCCACACACATGCTAAAGACCCTGCACAAGTTCGACAAACAGGAGGAGAATGAAGAGCCATACACAGAGAAATAATTTATGAATACATCTACTATCTCCTCGATCAAATATGAAAAGATAGAAGTCATACAATACTGAAATGTAGCAGGAGCATTGCATAGTCCAAAAGGCATGCATCCATAAGCAAATGTGCCACAAGGACAAGTAAAGGTAATCTTTTCCTGATCATTTGAATGTATAGGGATCTAAAAGAATGTGCTATATCCATCCTTTAAATATAAACTTTAATGAACAGAGGCAAGAAAATAATCTTTTTTTACAAAAAAAATATAGGGGACAGTAATACCAATGGTTGGACAACCTTTCTACCATCTAATTAATAAAATACAAAGGGAAATGGTCTTTCCTAGTAGAAGAATTGAATCTCCTATATTCTATACACATCCTATGCCCCATTATTGTCCTAGTTGATATAAGTTCATTCCTATCGTTCCTATTAACAATCATACCCCCTTTCTTAGGAACACAATGTACAACTTACTATCAGAAATAGGATAAATCACATCAGCATCTAACAACTTAAGAATCTCCTTTTTCACTACTTCCTTAAGGTTGGGATTCAATCTCCTATGGGGCTCTATGTTAGAGTTAGACTCATTCTCAAGATGTATCCTATTTGTACAAAACTAGGGGATATACCTCTAATGTCACTAAGAGAGTATCCTATAACCTTTCTAAAATGCTTAAGTGCAAGTCAACAACATATCAAGTTGTTCATCATGCAATGCATCATCCACAATCACATGATATGTATCATTTTAGGACCTAAGAAAGCGTACATTGGCCCAAAGGGAAGCGGTTTCATTTCTTCTTTAGGTGCTTTCAGCTCAGACTAGTCATCATTTTCAACAGATTGGACAACTCGATCGAGTGCACAATGACCTGCTGCTACGATTTGAGTGGAACGAGTGCTAAGTCTCGGTATTCTGAAGTAGGGACTCCTTCAATCGATGCCTTAAATTATGAAATGGCCTCTACCAACTCTTCTATCACAACTGAACTCTTTACCAGTTTGTGAGAATCCAAAAGCTTGCTATAGAACTCCTCTTCCTCTCTCAAATACCCAACACTAGCTGGCTTGGTCAAGGCTACTTGTAACTAATCATCAATTGCCAGTTCTTCCAATAACTCATCTTCTAAAGTATCTATCTCTTAAATCCAAAAAACATGAGTCTCAATAGCTGGCTTCTCCATGAAATTATTAATGCTGAGTATCATTTTAAGATCCTTGCCCAAATTCAGCTCAATCTCTCCTTTCAGAACATTAATCATAGCACCAGTTGTAGCTAACAATGGTCTTCCAGAGAGCAACAAATCCTTGGGTTTCTCGTCCATCTCTAGGACAATGAAGTTAGTATGTATATTCACATTTCCAACCTGAATTGGTAGATCTTCTAGTATTCCATGAGGGATTCTAACCGACTTATCTGCTAGAACAAATGAAATCTTGCAAGACTTGTAGTTGTTTAAACCTAGCCTCTTTCCCACTGACAATGACATAAGACTAATCAAAGCTCTAAGGTCACACAGACAACTAGCAAAAGATAAAGAACTGAGTGCACAAGGGATTGTAAATGTACCAGAATCGTCTCTCTTCTTAGGTACCACCTTCCTTTGAATGATAGCACTGCTCTCATGTGTATGAACTACCATCTCTTCAACGTACTTTCTCTGGGACTGCATCCTTTAGAAATTTCTGATAAGGAGGCATCATCATAATAGCATCCATGATGGGAACTCAAGTTCAGTACCTTGGATTCGCTTATCAAATAAGGCCTTGTATTTCTGAGCAACATCCTTTTTGAACCGCTGTGTAAATGGCAGTTTGGGCTTGGCAGGTGGAAACACGAAGGAATTGGTTGTTTCATGTTTCTGGTTGTCTGGAGGTTCAACTCACTTGGGTGCAGAGCGATTTAGGGGTACAAGTGGCTCATCGTGAATACGCTTAAGTGAAGAATGCTCGTGGAAAATATGAACTCGGACCTCTACATTCCGAGTAGCATCTGATTAGTCATGCTTGGGTCCATATTGTCCATCAGCCTATGCAAGATTTTCAACGAGTTCCCAACCATCATTATATTTGTTTAGAAATTTACCGTTACTTGCCCTAGTTTTCGTGTTTGCAAGTAACAGCAAACAAACACAGACCGAGCCACAAACATTGTTTCACCCGTAACTAATTTAGCCACCATCTCCTTAGGCACACCTTTAATCTCTGTTAACAAATGGGACATGACTTTAATGAAATTTTCTTAGGTTACATTGAGCTGTTTGGCTGTTTTTGAAAGCCAATATTTTTGACAATTTGAATGTAAGAAAAGGATCGTAAGTATTGTGTGGCTTAAAGTTGAAGGGCGGAAGGAAAGTAGGAAAAATTCATGTAATCATGCATTATGACCTCTCAGCTCCTCAAGGAAACAAAAAATTCTGAATCTCTTCGACCAACTCAACGGTTGAACATCTTTTCTTACTCAAATAGAAAAGCAGCAAGAATCTGGTGAATACAAATCCAATATAAAAAATTTTAACCATAAGAAGAGGTTTGGGACAACATAAACAAACCAGAAAGATATTCAGGGAGACTTTGATTGGCAATGTAATCATAGACCAGAAGGCCTTTAGATCCAGTTATGCTGCATCCCAAGAGCTTCATAAGGTTCTTGTGATCGACTTGGCTATTGAACTGATTTTGTTAAATAAATGATCCACCCAATTGCTTTGTGTTGAAGAACAATCTATAACTGCAATAGTCATACCGATTACTAAGAACTCCCTATTCCACAAAAGATTAACCAATTTAAGAGTGGAAACATCGAAAGCAGAATCACAAGAATGATGAATAAGAAAAACTTACATTATACATGGAGCGAGATCCTCTTTCTAACAAAAACTTATTGTTACCATTCGATGTGGAATTCCCAGAGTTGGTATAGAATTTTTGAGTAGAAAACCCTATATAAGAACGAACGTTAAGAACTTGACCTTCTTCTTTATTCAAACAAGAACCAATTTTCTTCTGAAGCTTTACTCAAACCCTCAACACAACCACTTCGATTGAGTGGCTCCCAACACGGAGCCAAACCATGAATCGTCACATCTTGTCTATCAACAAAACCTGCGTATAAACCATCATTCAAAAGAATAAGGTAAATAGAAACAATCAAACAAAACAATTGTCATTACAGTTTTGACAACTCACAATTTTTTATATATTTGATCATACTGATTCTTTTTGGTAGACCCTGTGATCATCATCATCATCATCATCATCATCATCATCATCATCATCATCATCATTATCATCATCATCATCATCAAATACTTTAAAGATTTAAACTTGAAGTAGCATTTACAAACTCAAAACGCAGCAACTGTGTTACCTAGACCATAAGAACAGACAAACTAAAAAAGAGTCTTTGCTTTCTTCATAGAGTCATTTGTAGAAAGAACTCTGAAATGTAAAAGAAAAACAAAATACCTTGTCTATCGGAATTTGCATTCTCTGGTGAAAATCCCGCCAGAAATTCAATTAACACAGATCTATATACCTAGATAGATCAATTCACTTCCAATCAATCTGAGTAGGCTCCATTAGAGAGTTTTAGAGAAAGAGAAAAAAAAATGATCGTGGATTATGAGTGAGTGGAAAAAAATAGTAGAGGAGAACGTGAAAACACTCATTGGTGGAGGTTATTATGGAGGTTATTTTAAAAGTATTAATAAATGGTTAGCGGTAATTTGATTTACTTTAAAGGTACAATTAAAAAATGATTTCGTAAATCCTGATTTAGGTTGCCTTTTTAAAAATATAATAATATATGACATTTTGTTAATTGTTAAAAATTAGAGGGTGTTTAGGAAAATATGACCCCCACTTTAATAGAAGGAGATCATCATCATCATCATCATCATCATCATTATCATCATCATTATCATCATCATCATCATCATCATCATCATCAAATACTTTAAAGATTTAAACTTGAAGTAGCGTTTACAAACTCGAAACACAGCAACTGCATTACCGAGACCATAAGAACAGGAAAACTAAAAAAGAGTCATTGATTCCTTCACAGAGTCATTCGCTGAAAGAACTCTGAAAGGTAAAAGCAAAATATCAATCAATGTGAGTAGTTCCATTAGAGAATACACAGAAATTGAGTTAGGGAGAGAAAGAATCAGATCCTTTAATTGTAGAGAAAGAAAAAAAAATGATTGTGGAGTATGACTAAGTGGGGAAAAATAGTAGAGGAGAATGTGGGAGCACTCATTGGTAGAGGTTATTGTGGAGATTATTTTAAAAATGTTTTAATAAATGGTTAGTGGTAATTTTTATTTACTTTTTATTACAATAAAAAAATGAGTTAGTAAATCCTGATTTAGGATGTTTTTTAAAAAATATAATAATAAATGACCTTTTGTTAATTATATATATAAAAGAGAGGAAGTCTCTCCAGGGATTGACACATCAGTCATTTGAGTTTTCTAAAGCAACCAATAGAATTATAAGATTAAAACATGTCATCAAAACTATTGCCACATCTTCATAACCCATTCAGTTTTTACTTCTACGACCGGTTCAGATTCTTCCACATCTTTACTATTCAATCATTCTTTCACTTATGCTTCTACAATCCTTTCAGCTTCTCCCCCATTTTCATTATTTAATCATTCCTTCAAATGAAATCTTCTGAACTTTTATTCCGTTTTGAGCTTCTCGTCGAGCTTAGTAATCATCTCCGCGTTAATCCCATAGGGTAAGTTTCTTTTTTATCTCTTTTTGTAAAAGTTCAATTTTTTAAAAAAAATGGGTTCTCATGATCACACTGCTCATGATTCACGAAGCAAGTTTTTAGGTAGTGTTACATTTTACTCTCAGGCGGAGGTGAAAATATCACAACCGATAAGATTTTTGGCAATAAATGTGAGTTTTTGATGCATCTAACAGTTCAATCGGGTAAGATTGCTTATGAGTCTCATTCATGGGATCCTGGTGACCACTCTATTCACTTTAATTTTGCTGAAACCGAGTTTGCTAGTGGGAAATTTGAAGTGAAAAAGATTTATTCACTTTATTTTCTTTAATAACGTAATGATGACTAATTTTGGTGAAAGCTATGATCTCAAGGATGCTCATAGGGTGTATTTGTTGAAGAGGCTGCTGAGTGAAGGTAAAAGAAAAACAAAATACCTTGTCTACCAGAATCTGTATTCTCTGATGACATTCTCACCAGAAATTCAATTAACACGGATACGTCTACCTAGTTAGATCGATTCACTTCCAATCAATGTGAGGAGGGTCTATTAGAGAATACGTAAAAATTGAGTTACGGAGAGAAAGAATCAGATTTGTTAGTTGTAGAGAAAGAGAAATATGATCGTGGAGTATGAGTGAGTGGGGAAAAATAGTATAGGAGAACGTCGGAGCACTCATTGGTCGAGGTTATTGTGGAGGTTATATTAAAAGTGTTAATAAATGGTTGGCGGTAATTTAAATTACTTTTATGGTACAATTAAAAAAATGAGTTAGTAAATCCTGATTTAGGATGTTTAAATATAATAATATATGCCGAGTTGCTCTCAGTCTGGTGGTTAGGATGATCCAGCTAATGACTTGGCATCAGGGTTCGATTCCTACGCGCTGCATTATGGTAGCTTAAAAAATGGAGTTTAAGGGTGGGCTTTAGGCTATGGATTAGGCCTTGTCGATCCAATATTGACAAAAAAAATATATATAATAATATATGACCTTTTGTTAATTGTTAAAAATTAGAGGATGTTTAAGAAAATATGACCTCCAATTTAATAGATAGAGAGCATCATCATCAAATCTTTTAAAGATTTAAACTTGAAGTAATGTTTACAAACTCGAAACAGAGCAACTGCGTTACCAAAGCCATAAGAACAGATAAACTAAAAAAAAGTCTTTGCTTTTTTCATAGAGTCATTTGCAGAAAGAACTCTAAAAGGTAAAAGAGAAACAAAATATCTTGTCTAGTGGAGGAATACAGATGTCGTGAGCCTAACTCTCTTTTGACAAGAAATAAAGTAAAATACTATAAGTAACAAGAATATGCCTAACCTATTTATCCAAGAGAGACATGAAAATATTTATACAATATAAGGTACGCAGAAAACTAGTTTAAATATTCCATATAACTGACTCATTCACAGCTCATATTTACGGTTATAAAGTCAGCCTGTAAAGAAAATTAGTAGTTTATCACGAGAAGTGGAAAAAAGAAAAGAACAAACAGCAAGAAGAGTCAACCACATTACCACAGGTTCACAACTCAGAAGTTTCAGAAACCTATTCGACATAAATTAGGTATACACTACAGTTTGAGGAAGCTTCGAATATAGGTGTAAGGGCTTCAATTCTAAACAACAGTTCCAATTTAGGTTTATCAACAAAACTAATCAAATTTCCAGAAGCTAAAAATTGGGGAAAGGGAAATTGGTGACGCAAATAATATAATCAAAGAAAAATCTCATAAATTCAGCTCAAAATCTTGCTGAATCGTTTGCACAGGTCGATGAGTTCCTCTTCGACGCAGATTCCAAAGAAGAAGAAAAAGAACTGATAACGAAGAGAGTCGATAGAAGAGAGAAGTTAGAAGAAGAAAAAGAATTGATAACGAAGAGGATCGATATTGTCCAACTTCAGAATGAAAAATATCAAAATTTTGCTGAATTGTTTGCACAGGTCGACGAGATTGGAGGGAAGATCACATGGAGTAAAATCCAAAGTTATTTTAAAATTTTTGGTGAAAATGTATTTGGGAAAAATATCAAATTTTACGGCTACTTAAACAAAAAACATTAATTTAATTAGGGACTATTGAAATAGCAGCTTAAAAATAAAATCTCCAATTTTAAGAGACAATTTTCAGTTGACTGGATAAATCGAATATGTCATTAATTTGATTAATAGAATTAGTAAATTTTGTTTAGTGATAGCAGGTAACTGAAACGCAGTGTTTCATTATCTTTAAGCAAAAACAAAATAACCTAGAATTCAGTAAGAGAAGTCAAAACCCTTGTCTCATCTCGAACAGACCACAAACGACGCACTAAGACCCAAATCTCAAAAACACATAAGAACAGATCTATCGATACAGTTCTAATGAAAAATAAAATAAAATAGAAACTCAAAAGAAAATCTGAAATAGGAAGAAAAGCTTCATGTTCTTCATCTCACCTACCTTGTTGTTTTCTACGGTAAGAGAAATTGAACTCCTTTCATATCAAAGTAACGATTAAAACCAACAATCCAGAGAAAAATTGCTTGTAAGATCTCGTTGTGTTAAGCTCTGGTGATTATTTTCCCTTAACTAAAATGACGTGTTTCAATTAACTGAGATGAATAATAGTCTATAAAGGGAGTTTGCTATTTCTATTGATCAAATTAACTGCTGGTTAAATTTTGCCAAGAGTCAAGTCAAAATGGGGGTTCCAAAGTCAACTACAAATTGAATGTTTAATCTAGCATGTCGATAGTTTTATGTAATTAGCATTTTTTATGAGTGGCGTTTTAAATTGTTATTTTTCCAGAAAGTATTTGGAATTCCCTTGATGAATGGCTCTAAGACTCCTTGTCGAAGGGAATTGTTCAGGATTACTCTTTTAATAAAAGATGGATTTAATAAAATTATTTAGAAAAAAATAAGGTCTTTTACTTTGGTACCCTTTGTTTTGGAGAAAATTACATTGTCCAACCAAAAGTACCCACCCAAACTTATTACCACATAATAAAATATGATTCATTCGAATTGGTCACTTAGACCCAAAACTTTTCAATAACAGACAAAAACCAAAATTAAACCAGAAATGTAGTAATAACGAAATCCCCTAACTTACTGAAGGATAACCCTAATTTCGTTAAGGTTTTCACTTTCATCGCAGAACCGGCAAAAAATTAAACAGCAATAATCCTTTCAGATTTTTTTCTTCATTCAACGTTATCTATGGCGAGAATAAAAAACGCGGCAAAATTTAGGGGAAATGGTCCTATGATAATCATCCAGAGCATTTCAATTCGCTTGGATCCTCCTCCGGAAATAATAAACAAAGCAATTGAAGATCCAGAAGTAGTAGAAGTAGTGGAATTAGAAAGAGAATGAGAAGGACTGAGGAAGAGCAAGGAGAGAAGAAGAAACTCATGATACCACACGCGAACAATCAAGGAGAGAAGAAGAATAAGAAGAAACAAATGTTTTATATGTTTTGAATATGAAGCCATTGAGAAGAAGTTCATGTCTATGAGGACCTATTCAAGGGACTGGCTGAAGATGGCAGTACTTTTTTCATGTCTTCCATTCTCAAAGGCAATGCAAAGTGAGGACTACAAGCAACTTCAGTTGACCAATTGATTAGGCGGATTATCACCAACCTTGATGACTGTGTATCATTCTTGTGGGGTAGATTGTCTTTCTATAACAATCTAAATGAAATTGAGCAGATTATTAGCTTGTTTGACAAAGCTGCCAACCCAAGTTCTAATTTTTCAAGCTTTGTTGTTCCTTGAAAGGTATGTTTGAACTTCATTTTTTGTGTGCTTTCTGTTTTATATGTTTTGGATATATTATTGTATCCTTATATCTTGGTGTTTTTGGTATAGCTTCTAGCATTTGAAGCAATACCAATAATGATGGCGGAGTTTTGGGATATGGTGAAGGATGCCCGTAGTGAGTGTCCTAGGATGTACAAGTCTAAGTTCATAAGCTATGGGATGAAGGGATTTAGAATTTAGGAAATTAACAGAGGACTAGATGGAACAAAGGTTAGTTATATATGTTGATGTACTACTTCTTTTGGTTTCTAGAAATCATTAGCTTTTGCTATTGGAATCTTTCTATTTGTTTATGTCTTACTTACAAAGAATTCAAAGCATCTTGAAAGCAACCTGGGATGAAGGAGACTTGATTTCTAAGATTCCAGAAGAAAAGGATGCGGTTTACCCTGTTGTTGATGACTGGATTAGGTAATTAATTCATTTCGAGAAAAAAGGTGTACTTCAAACAGATGCACCTTGATAACATAAAGGCCCGGAAAAGGAATGCAGGTGTGACCTCTCAAGGTCAAAGGAAGAAATAGCATATTACATGGGACTTTCAAGATCTTAAAGAAATGATGCTCTCAGGATTCAAGCAAATTTCTTGAAAGGCTTGATAAGGTACATTGAATGTGGAGGATCATGTCAAAGGAATGGGACAAAGGGCTCAGGAGCATGGTGATGGTGTTGGTTCCAAAAGTGGAGACATACTAGTAGTATTTAGATAAAGGAAAGATTAGGCTAAAGAGACATCAAAGAGGAAAAAAAGATCATATAATGAGCCACCATTTGCAGGATTAGAACCAACAGCTACAAGACACTCGAACAAGCGACAAAGATAGGTTATTAGACTAACGACTATAACATGTCATTTTGTTTTTTGGATATTTGGTTTAGTGGACGAATGACTAATTAAGACTGCTTGTTAATGTAATTCTAATTTAGTTTAATTTGGATTTTCTGTTTAATGTAGAATCCAGTCCATTTCTGATATATTTATATGAAGTAGCAATATTTATTTTTTGTCTTTTAGTAGAATTGATGAAACTAAAAAATAAACTTGAATTGAGTCCAAAATAAAACAGAAACATTAAGAAATAGTTGGAATATGGAAACATACAAACTTGTTATAATTAAACATAAACATTAGGAAAACAACATATTAAGTTATAGAAACTTAGCAACAACAACATATTAAGTTAGAGAAATTTAGTAGCAACAACAACATATTAAGTTAGAGAAACTTAGTAGCAACAATAACTTAGCAATTCGACTTAGCAACAATACCTTAGCAATCACGACTTAGAAGCTACATTAGGATACTACATTACTCAAACTACATTAAACATACACTACATCACATTAGCCAAACTACTTTAAGACATTTGCAATCACATTCTTCAATTGCTCAATCTCTTTTGTCAAATTTCAGATATGCAGCTTGTGATCAAAGATCTCAGCCGAGAGGTCATTGGTCGTGTACTTCAAGCCTTCGACCTCATCTTCTATAGCGAGATCTCAATGTGTGCGTCAGTGAAGTCCATCGTTCTGCAAATAAAACGTGTTATCATGATATCCCATTTACCATACAATGAAATTATTCTGTTTGATTTTGTTATTACCTTAAACTCCTTACAAGTTAACCAAGTGTTTCCGGTTTCTTGTGAGGTCTCTCATATGATCTTTCCACCACAAGAACATTTTTAGGGATATCATTCTCGCTATCACACACCCATCATATCCATTTCTCAAATGCGTAAGTTTCTCTCTTGTCTACTTCATTAGGGTTCTCATTTAGGTTGAAATAGTCGTCACTCATGCTTGGATACCTTAAAGAACAACAAACTCAAATAAAATAGCAAACTAAAGTCAAAATTTTGTAGCTGGAATCTAAAGGATATAACTCAGAAAACAAATGAAAGTTAAAATCTAAAGCAAAGGAAAGATAAGCAAGTTTATGAAACAAACCTTGTAGAGAGAGTAAGAGAAACTTGATAACTTTGGAGGAAGAGAAGTGAGAAAGAAGTGAAAGTTGTAGAAAGCTTTGTGGTAGATTTAAGGTGAAAGAATTATGTTGGAGATCAATTTGTCACAATTACTTTGGAGGAAAATTTTAAAAATTTTGAAATTTTTTGTAATGTTTCAAATGTTTTAAAATTTTTAGGAAATATTTTTGATCCTACAATTTTTGATCCTAAAAGATCCAAGCGCAACGATCTTCACCAGAAATCAAATAGTTCAAAATTTTGATTTTGGAGGGAAAATTTAAAGTTTTTGGTGAACTCATTCCAAAGTTTTGAATTTTTGTGATGTAGTTTTACCAGTTATGTAGATAAACATAAATACATAAATTTATATTTTGGCTAGTTTTGGAAAACTTGTAGTTAACCGTACTATTAACTTATTATAATTAGTTAGCCAATCAAATTATGGTGTTGTAGTACATATATTACGATTACAAGCATTTATTTTACAATTTTCACAATCATATTCAATTTTGATTTCATAATGTTGTTAGTAGTAACAAACTAAAGATGTATAGTCATGACATGTTATTACATGTGTGATACATCCATAACCCCATAGTTAGCAAAAGGTCCTTTGTTGTCTTCTACATCATTACCAATGTCTCCAGTCATAGTTTCACAGGTTTCTGAGGTAATTGAGTTGGACTTGCTCTTATAAGTATTGAAAAGAATACTTAACTTACCATGTACATGTTCCAACTTTTTTTGCCAAGTATTCTTGTTCAGTTTAGAGAAACAATACTCTGCAAGTTGTAACTTCAATCTTGGATCAAAAACTGTAACCATTGCAATAATATTCTTATAGTCTTCCCAATACTTATGAAACTTCACTTTCATAGCTTTAACCAATTCACTACGAATTACATCCTTACAATTCTCATTTTCATTCAACCACATCTGAGTTTTCCAAACTTGCATAAAATATAAGTTTAAAGTTGAGTAAGTAGAACCTTACATCAAACAAGTAATCTCATCAAATGGTTGTGAGAAGCCGCACATCATCTTTCCTCTTAACCATTCAGCCTCTGTTGGAAGAAATCTATAACTTTTGCCAATGGTTTTAAGGCTTTCAAAAGCAGATAGATACTTGATAGCCATGTCAAGCATCTTATATGTTGAATTCCATCTAGTTGGCACATCTAATAATAAACCAGCTTTGAATTTAATACCGACGGACTCAACACATCTATCAAGTAGCTTCCCACGAGAATCAGATGACTGAACAAATTTGATTTTTTTTTATGCAAAGAATCTCCAACTAGCTTTAACCCTTTTTGAACAATGAGATTAAGAATGTGCGATGAGCATTTTACATGAAAAACTCTCCTCCACACAATAAATCATTTTGCATAATAAGCTGAGATTTCACAATGTTATGCATGCTATCATTATTTGTAGCATTGTCTAGAGTAATGAAAAATACCTTCTTCTCGATTCTCCACTCTTTCCATGTTTCAACAAGCTTCTCAGCCAAATCAATACTTGTATGTGGACGTGGAAAAGCAGAGAATGCAAGAATCTTATTCTTTAAATTCCAGTCTTTGTCAATATAATGTGTTGTTAGGCACATGTAACCTTCTAATTTCATAGCAGACCAAAGATCGGAAGTAAAACAAATTCTGCCAGGAGTATCAGCCAATTCTCTTTTTAACTTTGCTTTATCCTTCTCATAAAATTTATACACATCTACTGTAATTATGTTTCGAGTAATGAATCTGACATCAGCATTGAGATACTTCCAAACCAACCAAACTTTCTCATATTCAACATAAGAAAAACGGAGATCATGTTGGATAATAGACATGGCTACCATCTCACAAAAAACATCTTGGTCAATTTTCTTGGCTTGTAGATTTCCTTATGTTGTGACCATCATATTACGGACATCACCATCTCTAGGCTTAACCATGCATATCTTCTGTGAATTCATAGTGTGATCTTTCTTGTAGTGATTGCACTGAGCTCTTCCTTCACTTTTCCCCAAACTATCTTTCTTAGTTACCAATGTAAAATCATACCACACAACCGAATACTTCTGTCTTTTATGTTTCTTTTGTTTCGGTTCCGGTGACATTATTTTCTAATCAACCATTGCTTCGTCAATGGCTCTTGTAGGAGTTGATGACCTTATTCCAATAAAATCGCCTTGTTCGGTCTTAGCATTTGCTTGCGCAACAATTCTTTGAGAATCCAAATCAAGATTTCTCATTTTGCAAATTCTCTGTAAATGAAAAAAATGTTATACGATGAGGCATGAGCACAAACAATATATTTCTATTTTTCTAAAACTTTGATTAATTATTAAAACCAAAAAATTCATAACCAAACATAAGTTTGACTTATACTGTTAATAGTTGATAAGAGAATGATCATGATCACCCCACCATTATCATAACCATTATCACGTGATCAAAATACCAAATCGATTAATATATCAATATCTTCTATCCTAAGTTTCAATATAAATCACAAACAAAGATAGATTTCAAATATACATATTATAAAGATTTATAAAGTGTGGAGATAGAAGACCCTTAGGATTTAGTGCCAAACAAAATTGAGTGCACACAGGACATTCTATTTTTCTTTGATTTTTCCTTACTCTGTTTTTGTAGTAAAAAAGACAAAGGAGGTAGAAAACAAAAGGTTAGTTAATAACTTAAATATTTGATGTATTTTCCTTTTTTCTCTAAAATTTTTTTTTTCGTTTACTTTTTTGGTATATTATAATATTATATGCCTTACAAATGTTGACTAATTACTGATTATAATTAATGTTGTGGATATTTAGTGGGTTATTTGTTAACCCGTTTTTCATTATGGGTTTTGTCCATTTAATCCATTAGTTTTAATGGGCTAGTACGCGAGACCCGTTTTTAAATGGAGTTAAAATATATAACCTATACCTATCTCATGGTGAGATAAGTTGGGTCCGACCCGCGAGTTACAACTCATTATGACAACTCTATTGATTATGGTTGCTCTAATTTCAAAATGTATTAATTATATAAATATCTTGTGTGAACTAAAAAAATATCTAAACATAGTAAAACGTAGGTCCCTTTAATTTTGAACCTTAGTTTGTAAAAAAAATTTAAAAAAAAAATCTTCGAAAATTACAAGGAAGTCCTTCTAAGTTCTGTAAATTTTTGGCCGAAAAATACAACAAAACCTAATCACGTTCTATTTCTTAATGTAAATATTTATTTAGGTAAATTAAAAAAAAAATACATTCTCAACTACGCTCACCTCGCTCACTTTACCATCACAGAAACGGTCAACTCTCTCAGTAACCGATTATGTCAGAATCATATTTATGTAAACGAGATTTTAGATTTTCACCATGTTCTCATAAAATGGCGAACAAGAAACTGAAACAATTGGAGTCTAACAAGCATTTGCCTCTGTCACTACCTTCTCAGTTTACTTTGTTCTCTTGATTAACATCTTGAGGTTTCGATTGAATTTGCAGGAATGATATCGGATTTGTATCGGAGCAGAGTTGCAGAACAACCGCCCAAAGAGATATTTGAACTCCCATGCCTCTGAATCTGAAACTTATGACAGTGGAAAGAGATGAATTGGCAGGGCAAAGACTCGTCGACATACTAGGTATAACACTGACTTTTCAAACCATTTAGGTGACAGTTACTTCTTGCATCCAACCTCTTTGACTTACGGTGCATCATCAGACAGGGGTGGTGGTTTCATATCTCTTGAAAACTTGTTGTACTTCGCTAGGAACTTTAAGGTATACTAACTTACTATATATATGAACATTTCAGAAAAAGCATGAACAAATTTCTTTGTGTAAACTCAATGTGGTTGACATTGAAGTGATTCTATTACATGTGTGTCAGATGGTGAGTTCTTTAGATCATCTGTTGCTTAATATTTGGATATGAACTATAAAAGATATGATTCATGTTCTAGGTGTTACACGATAACATTTGTATTCTTCTCCCCTAGACCGGTCAGCGAGCTTGATGCAGCGGCTACTACGGTACAAAAGATTTACAAAAGTTACAGGACTACAAGAAACCTAGCATATTGTGTGATTGTGGTTTAGGATCTCTGGTGAGTTACTGGATCAATCTTTCAAATGTCATTTGTAGATGTTGATGTATACTTACCATTGGTATTGCTTAAGTTGTAGGTGGAAGATTCTGTAAGTTGCAAGTCAGAAGAAACTTAACACTGTGAATGGCAGAAACTATGAGAGAATCCAAATAGAGAAACCCACAATTACTCTTCTTGAACCTTTTGTATTCTCGCAATCAACGGCTCCTAGTTAACCTCCGTACGAATCTCTCCGTGCGTCGCAATGTATGGTTTATGGCAAACCTAGGACGAGTGAAGATGGTGGCTAAGCAGATAATGAGGGAACTCTCTGATATGCTTCTCACTGACACAGTTTTACAACACGCCCTCTTTCCTGAAGCTCCTCTTATAGCTAACCGATATCTCTCTTCGCTTACAACCATTAGCTATTTTGAAGTCTCTAATGATTTGCAGGTGATTATAATCCTTAATTATAAACTCCCTCATTGGAATTTAGGGTCTTTGGAATATTGCAAAATTGTCTTAACTTGATGTTTGATTAAACCTATGTTACATTGTGGCCTGCACTGTTATCAGTTCCTCACACAAGCAGTTTACATTGTGTGTTTGGAATTCATGATAAGACTTTGCTATTGCAAGTTTATGCATTTGTGTGTGCTAATTGGAGAGTGTAGCTTTGAGAGATGTTCATGCTAATTTGGTTTCTTTTGAGGTTGTAGGTGGTTAAAGTATATGTATCTGTATTTGGGGATGATAGAGGGAAAGATGTTGCTATTGCGAGATTAAAATCGAAAGCCAAGTACGTTAGGAGGGAGCTTGGGAAGTGAATGAAGTTGAGATTGACGCCTGAAGTCAGATTTATTGAAGATGAATCATTGGAAAGAGGAAGCAGGGTAAGGCTCCGTAGACATCTTCACTACAAACAAACAACTCTATTCTTATAGTTTGCTCTCCTTTTATGGAACATTTAGCACAAATTATCATGATTTAGTAGATCAGGATGATTCTTTGGAGTTGTGCATTGAAAAACTCATTTCTATAGTATATAAGAAAACCAGAATTGAAGTTTATAGTTATTGGTTATTCAATCAAGTAACTGTAATCATGTCCTGACTCATGAGAGTTGAGTCTTACCTTCAAGTTTGTTGTCAGACACTAACTGATTGAGATATTGTTTCAGGTAATTGCAATACTGGACCAAATAAAAGCTGAGAAAGGAAGCGGTGATGGTGTATACGAAGGACGATTAGAACCATCAAATTTAGATGAACATGATCAGCTTTTTATTAAATTCTTACAAAAGTATTGTTAATTATATTACATAAATATATACATTTATATTTTAAACTCTAACTTTCATTAATATAGCAAAAGCTTATAAGTATTTTCAAAAGCAAATTATTTTATACTTATATGTTTACATGTATTGATTAAAAAAATTAAGTGAGTATCAAATTTTAAAACGAAAGCTTATACCTTCCCAAATCACTAATCATTTGCACCAATAGCTATACTTGAGAACAAAACATATATGCGATATTAAAAATAGAACGATATGGTAATAAGATAAACCAAATTTTTATAAATTATTTTATAATTTAAATGTACTGTTAAATGACTTTTATGGATGTTTTGCTTAATTATTAAAGTGTTAATTTTTAGGCTAAGACATTTTATTTTAGTTATTTATTTTCAAACGATTTTTCAACAAACAATATAATTTTATAATTTAAAGTTATATATATATATAACATATACGTATTAATTACTACAACATTAAACAAAATTTTCTAATATTAATATATGCTTTCTAAAAGGAAAACTTTGTAGTGTAGCAAAAAAATTAACATATATTATTTTTGAAATATGTATAATCAAATAAATAAATTATAAATTACAAATCCACCTCAATCAAAATCTAAGATTTATTCATTCTAAAATCATTAGTTTTGTCCCCTAATACATTTTCTCAACCAACTCATACATTTCATTCTAAACGTGGATCCATTTGTTTACAACACAATTCGTATATTGAATGGTATATTATATAATTAACCGAAATTAACTTATTTGCAAACTTAAATAGTAAACAATATAAAAAACCGGTTTTACAATATAAATAGTAAACAATATCATAAAATCTAAATAACTATGCGCTGCAACTATGGGTAACATCATATGAAGTATGTTTAAAATATTACCTGATTACATAACTTTAATTGCATTCAAACCAAAACTAGATATTTTAAATATACTACCGATTTTAAAATAGTGCACTACATTATCATATGAGTGTTAACCCGAATTTTTAACCAAAGATATTCACGAATCCACAAACTAAAAAATAACATAATATAAATAAAATCTAATTATATATATATATATATATAAACCAGAAAATACCAAATTTTCAACCAAATATTTAAATATATATTCTCAACATAAATTATTTACATACAAAATATAGAAATTATTTATCATCTCGAAAATATAATAATACACGGGTTGAACCATATTGATTATTATATTTTAAGAAATACCGAATGTTCTAC